>CM035797.1:20586451-20703951 GCA_020466265.1 Siphamia tubifer | reverse complement strand
TAAGTTACTAATAAAAATATATGGTGGTCATAATATGTGAAAGACATGACAAACTGTGACAGTGAAACAGAAGCGCTGTCCTACTGTTTATCTGTCAAATGTTCATTGTGGTCAGTTCCAGATGCTGCAGATCTTTCATAATTTCATAGTTTGAGTTATTGTTTGTTGACTGACTGAACATAACCTGACCAAGGAAATTTCTTACTTTATGCAATAATCTACACCTGGCTTATCTTCCTCTGTCTATAATAATATGCATTATATAGACTAATTAAAATTAAAATTAAAGTGTATTTGCATCATAGTACAACAAACTATTGAATAAGTAAAACTACTGGTTGACTTTGTTTTCAATTCAAGACTATCTGTCTTTATTTGATGCTTATAGAACTCGCTATATATGTTTAAAATCCAGTCATTCTTTTTACAATAACAACAGAACCATCTTTAGGAGCATTTCCACGAAGCCAATCCATATCAATTAGCACGTCCTGCGATGCAATTTTAATTGTATCATTGAAGATGATTGTAATTGTTATAATAAATGTAAGTCCAGACAATTTCAGGGGATTATTAGGCTGAATAATTTCACAAGGTTAAAAGAGTGAGACTGTCTTAATGATGAAAATAACACTGCACAATGCTAACGCTTACCAAATATAGTTTCTTGTTTCTATTCAAAATATCTTATCACATGTAAAAGAAAACATAATCACCCAAATAATGACTTTTCAGTGAGATATAACAATTTATTTTTAGCGTATTTTAATAAAACAATAATAACGTTTAACACATGCAATATAAATATAAAAACACCTCTATGGAATTTGTACGTTTCCATGTCTTTGCAGTTTAAACACCATATTATCTTATAAACCACACTACATTATTGCATCACTGATTCTGTTCAGAAGTATAAATGAAGAAAATGATGATCAAGATGATTTTTTTTTTTTTTTATTTAATTTTGCTTAATTCAAGCAAAAAGAAAAATCTGCCAATGGAACAAGTGAAAGTTATTTTGGTCTTAAAATAAGATTTGTAAGATCTAGTGTCTAAAAACAAAGTTCTTATATTTCATTAAAGTTACTCTTTAGTTGATTATGTCTTATTTTACGTAATGATGACGTATTCTGACTTGGTAAGACTTAGATTTTTTTATGCAGTTACATGTACAATATATGCACAACTGGTGTAATGGCAATAAAACCCTATTCTATTCTATTCTATTCTATTCTATTCTATTCTATTCTATTCTATTCTATTCTATGTGGGGTTAAATGTACGTTTTCTTGCTACTTTTGCAACATATTTTGTTATTGGACAGCAAAACATAGAACTTTGAATAATTATATGTGGATAGTTTTGACAATTACTGAATGGAATGTCGTTTTAATTTAATATAGTAATGCTCTGTAACTCACTGTTCACTTACAGATAGATTTACTACAGTGTGTATCTGCAGTATTTTTAAGAGAATAGATCAATAATATATGAGTTTCATTTGCAAGTGTTAGTTACAATTTTTTTAAAAAAATTTACAGTTACAAAAACATCTTGAATCAAGCCAAAAAAAAAACCAAATAAACAAACAATAAACAATAGAGCGAGTGAAAAGTATCTTGGTAAGATTTCTTGAAATATGATTTCCAAGATCTATTATTATACTTCACTGAAAGGTTACTCTTGTATGATGAGATATTTTGACTAGAAATGCTAAAAGTAATTGTTGTAGTGACCCAATTTTTATCCCATGTTCATGTTTCCATCCAACATCGAAAGAAGTAGGGCTGCACAATTAATTGAATTTTAGTTGAAATTACGATTTTAGCAGTGACGATTAAAAAAAAAAAAAAAAAAAAACAGAAAATTGCGACTCATTTCTTTAATTTATTTATTATTAGGTGGGCTCTGTTGCATAGCATCCAAACATTTTAACCAGGATACTGATTATAGATGTTAACCCATGACCATTTGACCGCATCAACGTTGTCCGTCATAATTTTCTGCCATCAATCGTAAAAGATGAGCGGCAACTGATTTTCTCGCTTCCCATGGGTCGCAGGGAGCTGCTTCTCGATACAATAGCTGGAACTAAATATGAGCCGCCAAATAATTAGTTTTCAGCAGCTGACAGTCGAAACGGTGACAGGTACTTTTGTCTTGGAATGGACGGAGTGGACATAAAAAATAAGATATTAAATTTTGTTTTATTTATTTATTTGGCTTATCCCTTATTACATTCTTGGTTAAATTTTAATTTTTGATGTTAAATTACATACATTTTGCACTGAAAATTGTTTATTTTGGGAAAATAGTGCAATAAAGTTCAGTTTTTTGTTGTTGTTGAATAATCGTGATTTCAATTTTGATCCAAATAATCATTATTACCTCCTCTGTCTGTCTGTCAACAACATTAATCAAAAAGTTATGGATGGATTTTGGTAAAAATTTCCAGGATGTGTTGGCAGTTTCACAATGAACAAATGATTATTCAAACAAATATATTCAACATTTACCGCAATGTAAAATTTTCAAAGTGATCCAGAATCCAGGATCTCTTCTGGATCACCACCAAAATGTATAATGGACTTTATTGATCCCTTGCAGGAAATTCAATAACCATTTGTTCCTGGTGACACTCCCAACACATCCTTTGAATTTGATCAAAATCCATCCATAACTTTTTGAGTAACATTGCTGACTAACAGACAGACAGACAAACAAAAGTCCAGCGAAAAGTCCTTGGCGGACCTCTCTTCATTCTGCTTTGGCCGGACGTTCATGTTCTCTTTGTGCTTTTTTACTTATCATTTTTTTTCCATAATCATGCAGCCCTACAGTAGAAAGAAGAATGAAAACCAAAGTTGACAGCCTTGTTGGTCTTCACTGTTAAATACGTACGTCCTGGTCCACTACCAAAGGACAAATATGCTGTTCTGTTTTCGCAGTGTGTCTGTGCCCCAGGATGGACGGGAGAGTTTTGTCAATATGTGGCCGACGCCTGCCTGACAAACCTTAACAGCTGCTCGAACGGAGCCACATGCATTACAACCAGTCAGCCATCATCGCCCCCACAGTACGTCTGCAAATGCCCCCTCGGCTTCACAGGTGAGATGACTTTGCTTTCTTTTTTTTTTTTTTTTTTCCCTCCCCCTTTCCATCTGTCTGTCCGTCTGTCTTTTGGCAGGATACCTCAATGAATGGATCAATTTGCACAAACCCTCGTGGCAATGCTGGTCAAGGGGCAAAAAATGACTGATTACTATTCGGGAAAAGTCTGACTGGTATAGTTGACGGTTATATGGCGTGAAGAAAAGTTTTTGCGTGTTATCGTTTACAGACATTGTTAGGTACACATCATGCAGGTGTAATAAATAAGTAAATATGCTTTCATGTGGGATATAAAATGAACACGACATACAGTAGAGGTATTTCTGAGGTATTTTAGCTCTTTACAGACATTGAATCACACTCATTCATAGACATTTGATATAAAGTTCAGACTGAGTGCATTTTATAGCTTATTAATCCATTTGTCTTTGGTTGGTATTTTAAGGTAGGTGACATAACAAAGGCTTGAAGCCAAAAGTGCAGTTGTCTTATTATGCTTTCAAAAACAATACGTCTCTGCAGATACATTAAACATTAATATCAACCAAGGGAAATGCATTATTTTCAATAATTTTTTTTCCCTGTATACTTGGAACATCTTATATGATGTATTTTGTATGTATTTTGAGTTGGACAAGACATATTTATTATAACTACCAAACCCAAAACCACCAAACTGTCATTTTCTTTTACTTAAAGGACTAATTAAACTCATTTTTATGAGTCTTTGGTACATTTATTTGTGGCTTTGGATCTTAAAGGTTTGAATTTGAACCCTTTAGGTCAGGGGTGTCAAACTCATTGTAGTTCAGGGGCAACATTCAACTTAATATCATATAAAGCGGGCCACACCAGTAAAATAACATCAATAATAGGATAACAATTTATAAATAATATCAACTCCAAAGTTCTCTCTTGAGAAAGAAAATCATATTGCATGATGAAAATGTTTATGTCTACGAACTGTACTTGAACACAACACAAATAAAAATATTAACAATCTGAAAATATATTACACTATACACTATACACTATATTATATTACTATATTACACTTTAATTTACACATTTGCATCACAACTTGTATTTACAAATACACACATTTAGTAACATTCAAAATATTGGTCAAATTCTACATACATTTCAGGTTATTCATATTTTTGTAGCAGGCTCATACTTTTATTCATTAATTCCCTTTTTTACACTAAAACAAAGAAGAAAATTTGTGTTTTTCATAATGTATTGTTTGTTATGACTATGGTCTTATCCATTTTAGATCGAATTGATGTCAATTGAATAAATAAATGAATAAAATGTATTTTTGTTATTATTATTATTATTATTATTATTATTATTATTATTATTATTATTATTATTATTATTATTATTATTATTATTATTATTATTATTCCATTAAAAAATCACTGCTTTAAACAATTTAATGATTTTTTTCCCAATGTCATCATACTTGTACAATGACAGTAAAGACATTCTATTCTATTCTATTCTATTAGAAAGACAGAAAAAGCATCTACTCATTTAAACTGTTAAATATCTGCATATCCAATAATTATCTTAATACCTGTAAATAAGTTGTGTAAAGTGTTGTTTGTTGTCTTTTAATGCTGATCATATATAACCCATTTGTACGTTCAGAGGCTCTGCAGCGAACGTGGAAACACCGTCCTCTTATACAACATTGATTCACCAGTAAAACACATGGAGTTTGATTAATGACAGTGGATGGAGACACTTGTTTTATGCTCAATTATTGATATCTTGATTGAAGAAGTCACTTTTTCTTCATTTTCATCAGCTTCTGAGAAAATAACCCTGAACTTTAATCTGAAGTTTAATGAACAATGAATAATATTGTAATAAATTGTGACAAATCACTTATGAAGTTAAATAGAGAAGGGAAAAAAAGAGAATCGCTACAACTGGGTGTTTGTGGATTAAAATTTTAAATTGCTGCTACAATACTACTACAATATTTTGTAAAACAAGGCAGTTTCTGTTAAACCCAGTACTCATCATATCTGAGAGCAGTCAGTGTTGGGAAGTGGGGAGTGGGGTCAGATGTAGGTTAAAACCAACATCTTTAACTGTGTTCACTTATTGCACAGAGGTCAGTATAGTGAAAGTGGGGGCAACTCTTAAGCCTGTAATTTTCAAAGTCAACCCAGCGTGCATTTCAAGAATCTGCAGTAGCAAATGTCAGAAAAGCCTGAATCGCAGATTACAGATCGAAGGCTATCATTGACCTCTGACCTTTCACCTCTGACTTGCCTGTAGAGGTGAATATGCAAAACCAGAAACACTCTACAGTGTGTGGACTGGGACAGCTTCAGGAAACATTTCTATTTTAAATGGTCATTAAAAAAGAATGTGCTGGACATCAAATCTGTTAAAAATCTGGTTCAATTCAAAAAGTTTCCTTATGCATAAATATGCAGAGGAAGAAATACTGTAAATGACACTTTACTGACAAAATAAATAATAAAATAAAATGAACAAAATATATATATATATATATAAAATGTGGTAAGAAGCTCTTCATTTGTTTTCTTTTCCTTTATTATAATGTATATGTCCATAAATAAAAATGTGCAAATGCTGCAAAAAATAGACCACCTGCAATAATGCAGGAAGTTCAGTGTTAAAACATATGGTCAAGATGGACGTTGAAATGAGTGATGTAAATGAAATTCATAAAATTGTCATAGTTGTAATGTAAAATTGTTAAATAAGGGGTAGGAATTTTATAAGTGACTCTGAAATCCGTATTTTGTCTTTTGTTTCTTTTGTTCTGTATTTTATTAGTTTATTTTTTAAACATTTTTTAAGATGAACTGCTCAAATAAAAATAAGTGAACTGAACTGAACTGAAGTCTAAAAGGACAAAGATGTTGTTTTTATAAACATCTTATCCAAAGTCAGTCACTGTCAAATCACAATTTATATTATTACAAACCAACCACAAGATTTTTAGATGAGATATATTCTGATATTGTTTTCTTAAGGGGTTAAATCCTTATTTAGCAGCCCCCCTCTCTGGTTGACATGTCTTCTTCCTGCTGCTGATGGTATTTAATCCAAACACTCGGTAATTAGCCGCCAGCTCGGAACATGGCTGGAACTTGTTAAATTTAAATCTTCTAAAAATACATAGAAATAAGAAGAAGACATAAAAACAAAAGAGGGATTCTGGAGAGTATGAGAGTTATTAATGGGTTTTCAAGTTTTTAATCTCTATGCTTTAACAAAAAAAAAACAAAAAAAAACAAAGCTCCCAAAAATGTTGTAATTGATAGAGTCAGGTTAATCTGCCTCTTCATTTGTGGATCTTGGTGGAACGACGCTGCATTTTAATTTGATTCACTGATTCTAATGTTTTTTTTAGGTTGTTTTTATCACTTCAGCTCACTTTTACCCATAACATATTTATTTAATTATTTATTCACATATAATGTATGGATGTACTTGTGTGTGTATTTGTAGGTAGTGACCTATGTGACAACCTGATGTCACTGAGAGGATGAATAAAGTGTGTGTACCTACCTACCTATCTACAGTACCTACCTACCTACCTACCTAAAGTACCTACAGTACCTACCTACCTATAGTACCTACCTACCTACCAACAGTACCTACCTACCTACTTACCTACCTACAGTACCAACCTACCTACCTACAGTACCTACCTACCTATAGTACCTACCTACCTATAGTACCTACCTACAGTACCTACCTACCTACCTACCTCCCTACAGTACCTACCTATCTACTTACCTACCTATAGTACCTACCTACCTCCCTACAGTACCTACCTATCTACTTACCTACCTATAGTACCTACCTACCTACCTACAGTACCTACCTACCTACCTACCTCCCTACAGTACCTACCTATCTACTTACCTACCTATAGTACCTACCTACCTACCTACAGTACCTACCTACCTACCTACCTCCCTACAGTACCTACCTATCTACTTACCTACCTATAGTACCTACCTACCTCCCTACAGTACCTACCTATCTACTTACCTACCTAAAGTACCTACCTACCTTCCTCCCCACCTACCTACAGTACCAACCTACCTACCTACAGTACCTACCTACCTATAGTACCTACCTACATTACCTACCTACAGTACCTACCTACCTACCTACAGTACCTACCCACATACCTACAGTACCTACCTACAGTACTATCTACCTTCCTCCCCACCTACCTACAGTACCTAACTACCTACCTACCTACAGTACCTACCCACCTACCTACAGTATCTACCTACAGTACCTACCTACCTACCCACCTACCTACAGTACCTACCTACCTACCTACAGTACCTACCTACCTACCGATCTACCTACCTACCTACCTACAGTACCTACCTACCTACCTACCCACCTACAGTACCTACAGTACCTACCTACCTACAGTACCAACCTACCTATCTACAGTACCTACCCACCTACCTACAGTACCCACCTACCTACCTACAGTACCTACCTACAGTACCTACCTACAGTACCTACCAACCTACCTACCTACCTACCTACTTACCTACCTGCATTACCTACCTACCTACCTACCTACAGTATCTACCTACCTACTTACCTACCTACAGTACCTACCCACCCACCTACAGTACCTACCTACCTATGATACCTGATCCTTCTTGTATTGAGGGTTTTAGATTAGATGTATTGTCATAGTTTTGCTGTTATGACATAACATGATAAACATAAATGCTAAAGGCTAAACATAAATGTGTCCTTTTCTCACACAAAAATAAAATAAATTAGTGTTATTTCTCTTTCATTCATCACTTCTTGCTCTTTCATTGCTCCCCCTTTTGTCTTTATATTGTCGCTTTTGGCTTAAAAAAGTCAACATATCAAAAATCTAAAGTGCAGTTTAATGGGTACATCGACTTCTAGAGAGACAACAAGCTCTTTCTATCTCTTGTCCTCTGTTCATTGGATGATGCCTGGGAGTCATTAGGTTTATTTGTCATTGAAACAATTAAAGATTCAAGCACATCTTCTCCAACATGGTGCAGGATTTGGATGTGGACTTTTGGACGAGTAAATAAAGATGCTTGCAAAATGTGCCATATGCTGGACAGATTCACTTTCTCGTTAAACAAAAGCAAAAAAACAAAAACAAAAAACAAAACAAAACAGACACTTAGTAATGAGCTCTGTCCTGGCTGAAGGGAGCAGATGAAGTGGGGGATGCATGTTTCTTGATAGAGATTTGTTTGGTGCTCAGCTGCTTCAGCATCTGCTAGTTCTGCTGCTATAGTTGGGGGTGGGTGTCTTCCGGTGCAGGTTATTAATTTAAAATGCCCTATCATCAATAACAGAGCAGCAATGACATGAAGTGAAAATCCCTTCTTGACAGCAGCAACCTCACGCTATAGCACAAACACCATGATTGATATCATCTGCACAGTAGTTGCTACAGGTCATTATATACAAAATCTGCCACGCTGTGCAGCAGCAAATTTGTCCTACTAAAATCTGAGAAACGCCTTTTTTCATTTATACTTCTGAACAGAATCAGTTATGCAGTAATGTAGTATTGTTTATGAGATTTTAATGTTATTATGGTGGTTAATGGCAAACCATGGAAACACAAATATATTTATATTACGTATATAGTATATACTTGTTTGGGGTTTTTTGCAGGCTTTTCATTTGAACACAATATACTACTCTCTTTTTTTGCTTGAATTAAGCAAAAACATTATTTTGATAAAATTTTTTCAAAATCTATTGTCTAAAAATTAATTCTCACATCTCATTTATTTACAAGTTACACTTGTCTTAGAAGTTTGATGAGATATTTTGACAAAGAAATATGAAAAATACACAATTTAGATTTTTACAGTTCAGTGTTAAGTAAGGACTAGATGAAACAATCCCTTAACAAGACATTGGTAGTGATGATGAGATCGTTAGGGAAGTTTCCAGGATGCAGTTGTATATGGGGAGTGGGGTGTGGGGGTTGTGGGCTTCATTGGGGTCTTCAGATGGGCACCCAAATATGATATGAACTCCCACATTGCTAGTTACTAGTCTCGTAAAACTGACACTAAAATGCCCAAAAATTACACGAAAGTGCACAAAAATGATTAAAATGCACTCAAAACTACACTAAAATGGCCAAAAATGACACTAAAAATGTAGAAAAATACATTAAAATGCCCTAAAAACTACACTAAAGCATCAAAAAATTACACTAAAACACACAAAAATTACACTGAAATGCACAAAAATACATTAAAATGCCCTAAAAACTATGCTAAAATGCCTAGAAATTACACTACAAATTACACAGATATTTATTCAGCTTAAGAATTCCCTGAAATAATCAGAACTTACAATTATAACAATTACAATCATCCTTCAATGGTACTACTTGAAGTTGAATGGGAGGAATCACTCATTATATGGATTATATCATAACACTCCATGGTAGTAAGTAAATATAGTAGATCATGAAAACCTGCCAGTGTCTTGTAACATATTTGTTATTACCTCCACACTTGCATATCAGCATAATTCATCGACTAAAAAAAAAAAACCAGGCACCTGTATATATATGAGATGGGTACAATACATGCCAAAAGTTGTTGTCCAGTGAAAAATAAAACCTTTCCGGATGCGAGCAGAAAGACGGGGTTTGAGTAATGCATCCTGAGTTATGGTTTATGATAGAGTACAGTGGGGTTTCTGGGCTAAGCTGGAAATTAAATTGGCCTTTCTATGCTGCAAGGCTCAGAATTCCAAAGTAAAAATCCCAAGATGGTAGAAAATGATGAATTCTATCAGTCACTAAGACCTGCCATGGTAGAAGAGACAATTTTCCATTACTGAAGTGGCAACAGATTTCAGCTTTGAACTGAGGGGAAAAAACATGTTCATGTAGTGCTATGTAAGGGCTTATCTGACTGACAGGTGAGTGTGTCGGGACTTCAGTATAGATGGGGAAATATGCTATAGGCCACAAGCTGAGAGCGCTATGGGGTGGGGTGGGGGGGGGGGGGGGGATCACATTCACAGGTAGTTTAAGCAATAGAGCAAAAAAGAAAAACAATATTGTCATATATCAATAAACCTTACAGAATAAACCACTGTTATTCAGCAAGTGTGAAGTCCCACAGTGTCACATTTCTGTCAAATATAGTGAGACTTGGCATCACGACTATAAAAATGATAGAGTGAGGAGGTGTCCAAATTAATGCATGACAGCAGCTAAACAGCCGACCTGCTCCTGTGCCTTTATGTTCTTCACAAAAACAGGTCCTGAGGCAATGACAGCTTGGGAAATAATTATTTCTAATGCTAGTGACTTTTTTTTTTTTTTTTTCTTTTTTTTTTAAATATAAAACATCAACACTGGTAGCCTTGTTGGAATTTTAAAAGGGTTAAATAATGAAAGCAATTTAAAATAGACATGATGATGATAAATTATTTATAAAAAAAAAAAAAACTAAACAAAACACAGAATATCAAAATGATCAAGAAGACATTTGAAACACTATTGTTATATCCATCAGCTATCACATCCTGGTTAAAACAATCCAAAGTAATTTATGACCAAAATGAGAAAATAATTATACAGTGTGTCCCAAAAAAAGGACATTGATTCATCGCCTAATAATTTGTTCTCAAAAATGTGTAATAATGTTTATTCTTCTGCTTTCAGGAATAGACATTTACCACAACAACAAAAGAGTTCAGTGTATTGAAGTAATACCTGTAGATAGATAGATATAGATAGATATAGATAGTCGCATGTGCTGAGTAGCAGAATAATTAGAAGTGGTAATGATTACTGATTTATAAATTGTATGAAAACAAGGGCACCTGTTTTTTTTGTCATTCTGAGCCTACGTTACCAGTAACATTGCAACAGATGGAGAAAAGAGCCATGAAACTATATGTGTTATGCAGTCATTTAATGTTCCTGTTAATGTACCATTGAAACTACAAACATGATAGAACTATCAATTGCAAACAACACAAAAACACTTTATTTGATGAAGAGATGCCATGAAAGTTTGATTCTGCTAACAATTGAGATGTCAAAACCAACAATAATTTACATTTGATTGAAAGATAGTGGTGGGTAAAAAAAAAATAAAGCAATGACTCAACAACAATGCTACAGTACAAACTCAATTGTCGTCATATTTTTTTAATCTCTCCTTTAAGGAACAAACTGTGAGACTGACGTCAACGAGTGCGACTCCAGCCCTTGTCGAAACAATGGCACATGCACTGACTTGGAGGGACACTACAAATGCCATTGTCCTACAGGTATGTATGGACCAAAATCCAGCTTAGTAATAGTATTTAAGTAATGAACGTTCTGTGGCAGCAGACCTTTTAAACCGTTTGTGCAGATACGGTATGTAGCCTATAATCTAAGACCCCTCAGGCACTTTTAGTACATGGTGAAAACCAAAGGTGATTAGCATTTGCCAGTGGGGCACGTTCACTGTGTGGAAAATCTGCCTGAGGTCCACAGAAGCCAGCTTTATTTAATTAATCATATGAGTCTCCACTAAGTATAGATGTTATGTAGTTATGGTTTGTTTTTTTTTGTTTTTTTTTGTTTTTGTTTTTTACGTTTACATGTACAAGTAAGTCATAATAAACCGTTTACTTATTTATTCCCATCACCTAATGACAATTTGAGAACAGAAATGTAAATAAGTGACTGTCCAAAATAAAAGCAAAATAAAATGGTAACAAAACCACAATGTCTTAATCATTAAAATGTACATGAATGAAAAAGGAGTAGGAATAAGAATAAACATATATACATACAAACACTGTCCCAGTTTAACATCAACTCTGGAACATGTACATTCAGTAATTAAACCATATCCATATTGCAACACATGCACCTACACAACACAAAATAGATCTCCAGATAACAGCATTTTATGGAGATTATCCATCAATCTACATCTGGAAAATCACTTATTTATTCCTGTATCTATGTGTTGCATTGCTGCTCCTTATTATCTTGGCCAGAGGTCCCTTATAAACAAGGTTCTTAATCTCAATGGGATATTTCCTGGTAAGTAAAGGTTAAATAAAGAGCAAAAACTACGGCGTCAGTTGGCTGTCAAATACAAATGATACGAGCACATGATCGGGAAATAAGGGCGTAGAAATATAAAACTGAGAGGTCAAAAATAAAGTTTTAATATTGGGCAGGTACGTTAGGACAGAGCACAGATGTGAAAGCTGTCGTGCTGCTCCCTCTCTATTCCAACTTGCTGGTTTCTCTTGCTTCAACTATCCCACATCTGTCCTTTGTGTGGTACGGACTACCCACATAGGACTTACCAGTCACAGTCGACGTAGCACTGTAAACCAATGGCGTAGGCTTGGTCTTGACATTGGTGGGGACCTAGCCAACAATAAACAACCTAGAGCCTCACGTGAAAGACGTGAAAGGCACAGCCAATCAGATTGGTCATGTGTCAGCAAGGAACTTTTGGTTAACCCTTTCGTCGCCGCTATGTGAATAAGACTGATACCGATCGTTTTTTTCCCCAGTGATCAAAAAATATTGGTGGGGACGAAACAACAATCGCTGGATATTGGTGGGGACGCGTCCCCTTAATCCATGCTAAAACTACGCCCATGCTGTAAACCAATGAGACCTACTACTACTACTGTGATTTATTATAGATCATTATAGATAAAGTGTAACACGCTCAGTATGTAATCATTGTACCAAGTCAAACTGTGTATAAATGGGAATAAGAAAAAGAATAATGTGACTGAAAGCACATAATACTGTGTACATATGGTTTTCAAATGCAGGGTTGGGTTTGTCAGAAAATATAATTACTGGTCTAAAAATTTTTTAATAGACATACAGATAGTAATTACTGATACATATGCAAATGTTCTTGTATACTCAGGTGCACTTGCAGAGTGAAATTGTGGGGTAAAGTGGTGGTGGGAGGTTCTCTGTAAGTACTGGGGTGTACCTTGCCTAGCTTGCTCTCTCTCTCTCTCTCTCTCTCTCTCTCTCTCTCTCTCGCTCTCTTACTTCCCTTGCACAGATACCTCTCTCGCTCTCGCTCTCGCCCTCACTCTCTCTGTCTGTCTGTCTGTCTGTCTGTCTGTCGCTCTCTCAAATTTTACTCAGTACACTCAGAACACAGTTGTAGGTGGCAGTGTTAATACTGATATGTGGGAGTAAATACATTATTCCTGTTTTTAACTCCACACTGTAGATTTTGCATTGTTAATTTGGAGACTCTAGATGAAGTTAAATAAACTCTCTAAGTATTGATTTAACACTGCAAAATTTACTGTGCATGTCCCCTCATGCAGTGTGGTACTGCACTTCCAGAACTGTAAGGCAATTGGATTCTAAAATGACTAATATATGAAGATGGGGCTATTCTTCAACTATAGATATAAAATATAAAAAGTCTCACCATCTCAAGGATTACACACACACACACACACACACACACACACACACTGAGACCTTTCAGTGTTATAACATACATTGTCAGAAAATACAATAGCCATAATACAATAGCCATCTTAAAATGTCTGCTCTTTCAAACACAGTCACACACAGACATTTCTGTTTTTGTAATCATTAATATTCAGTCCTATTTCAACTCTTTCTGCATAGACCAGTTGATTCTTTCTTTTTAAAATTGTACTAAATTGTTTTCACTCTCTATTTTACATTTATTTAATTTTTTTCTTCCTTCCCTTGCACAGATACCTCTTTTTTTTACTTGATATTGACAATTCCAGTGAATACTGATGCACATAAATAGGAAATAAAAGAGGGATGCATCTGAAATCAAAAGTATTTCAACATCATAAGAAACAGTGTCAATTCCTTTTTTTGTTTTGACAGTGTGCATTTCCAAATGTAAGGTACAGCCAGAGTCTTAGTCATATTATTCACTTTATCACTTTAAAGGATTGGACTATGATTGACAGCTGAGAAAAGACTCTAAGCTCTTTGCCAGAACACAACAATGGAACCAAATTGTGCAAATATTATATTATGAAACTCTCATTAATATAATTTTCCAGTAATTGCTTATTGTGCCTCGCCGGCTGAGTCTGAATTTACATTCACTGATGGACAGTTCCCGGGAGCCTTGTGTTGTTGGCACCACACTGGTTGTGTGTCTGGCAATCTGGAACCTTTTGCTGCTTGTGCAGACTAGGACCCTATGAGCAGAGCATCTTGGTAGCCAGGTGATGTTTGTCTCACAAGAGTTCTCATTTTTAGCAAATGTTCAAGGCTCTTTAGGGAAGTGCATCATTGATGGTAATTAAATATTGTGCTTGTTCATTTATGTTCAATTAAACATTAAAGGACAGTACCGGTGTTAATGACACATGGGTCACAGATTGTTTGCTTCATCAGATGCTGAAGCAAGGTACATTAGAGCCACTATTTAGGGTGACATTTAGAGGGCAGCGCTGCATTTTCATCAAGTGTCAGCACTTTCAATGTCTTTGATGCAACCCTGTATTTAATGCAATAAGAACCGGGAGTTATTATACATCAATGAGTTCATTTTTCCTCTCACTTATATGAGCCTCACCCAGAACAGACTGGATGAGACGTTGAGCACAGCCTTGACAGGTTGCCAGTCTATCTCTGGGCTTACACAGAGACAGAAAAACAGTCCTTTCTACAGGGAATTTAGAGTTTCCAGTTCACTTAACCTGTGTGTCTTTGAACTAAGGGGAGAAAGCTGAAGAAACCTTTGCAAACATTTTGAAAAGTTGCAAACTTTGAACCCAATATAGTCTCATTGTGAAATGATAGTAGTAAGATCTGGACCCATGTGCAACCATAGGGTAATATGTATACATAATTAACAGTATACATAATTAAAATAACTCATTCACCATTATACTGTATATGTATATAGTAGGGCATTAAGTAAAATGTCGACTAGTCGACTTCTGTAGCACAAGTCGACTTAAATTTGGAGGAGTTGACAAGTCGCATATTACAGTATTCTTTCTCTCCCTGCCTCTCTCTCTCTCTCTCTTTCTTCTCTCTCTTGTGCTCTTTCTCTTGTAAACACAGACCAGACATAAACAAGACACCTGCAAGTAAGACAGTTGTGGTGGGCTAACAAAACAAGAGTGACAGACAAACATGCATGTGCGGAAATACTTCACTTTAGATGAAAAAAAACGGCACGGCATCTGAAGAGGTATTGGCTAATGTGAATGATACGAGCAGCATTCACTAGCTAACCTGTGTGATAAGCAGCACAATCCGCATTATGACAACATGTTCTTTTTTTCCCCCAAACACATGATATAAACAGTGTTGTGTTCCTCTTGTTGGCCTTAAACTTTTACACGTAATATAAAAAGTGAGGACGTGTGACAGACGTGTGGACAGTCCAGCTTTAGAGCCGTGGGTCCAGATCAAATGCAGACATGTGTTCACCTAATGATGTTGTTCAGTTAAATTTAACAGAAAGCTATTTGATAACATTAGCCTTTGTTTTGTTGCAGTTAAAATGCTGTTTGTGTCTTGTCAGTGGACATTGTTACGTTGCAGTGAACTTTAATACAAGTTGCTCATTACTGGACAGACATATGTTTTTTTTTTTTGTTTTGTTTAGCCGTGTGTCTGTGTTATTTCTCCGCTGACAATGTGATGACGTTATCACAAGTTGACGCAACTCCGACTTTATTGACGGATAAGTTGACTTGAAAAAAACTGAAGCCATTAATGCCCTAGTATATAGTATGAGATTCTGTTGAAAGTTACAGCCCTATAATTTAGTTTCGATTGTCTTTGTGTACATTTGGTGAAGGAATCTCAATGCACTCTTCAGATAAGGTCATTACAGAATTGAAAAGACGATACCTTGACAAAGTAGGTCAAGGTAACCTATTTTCAATAAACTTTTCCTCCATGCCAAGATACCTCCATGCCACAGTCTAAATTTTGTGCAGACATCTCACTGTGTTCTAAAAGATAAGACAAGATTGTATTGATTCCACCATGAGGAAATTTCACAGTGAACAGCAGCAACATACAATACACTAGTGCAAAGAAAAAGACAGAAAAAAAAAACAAAACACCAGCGAGAAGTTAAATAACAAAGGGAAATGAGAAATTTGGGATTTATATAAATAGAGAATTCGAATTAAACAGTTTTAATGCAATTATGTTGTTAAATGGACAGACGGAGAATGAATGGATAAACAACCAAATCATTACAATACCTCTTCAGCCCAAAGTTAGCTGGGGGGGTAAAAACTAACTTTAATTAGGCAAAGCATTTATAGATTTTGCTCTGTTTTTGTATTTTTCCTCTTTTAATGTGTAGATAACATTCCGCATTTCCCAATACACCTGATTTGAAACACGTGTGTGATGTGTGTTTTTTTTTTTTTTTTTTTATTATTATTATTTATTTACTTGTTGACATACATATATTTTAGGACAAGATATTTGTTGAAATCTGTCTGGTATGTTAAAGCATTACAGGTTGATCTCACAGCTCTGGGTAGGGAACTTCCCATCACAGATATCAACTTAAAATGGCCCCAGGAAAAAGAAGACTCAATAGTTATCATGATTCACCCCTGTTACACCTGTTCTAAACACTGGATCTGGAGCCTATTGTTTTTTTTTTTTTGTTGTTTTTTTTCCCTTTTTGCCTCGTCTGGCTTCAGCTGCCTGTGAAGCCTGCCATAATCTCTAATCATGAATCTCTAACTCCCTAAGTAAACTGGTACTAGATGTGGCCAGCAGTCCATGGTAATGAAATTCTACAGGGCATACTCTGGCTTTCCTGTCTGTCTATCAAATCTCATCTGTTGTCTCAGTAAACCTAAGCTGTTTCCAGTTATGGGCATCGTCTCCTGCATCTTCATATGCTGGAGTGAATGAGGGGAAAAAAAAAAAAGAAAAATAGAAGCTACCCTGTTCTGTGCAGGACCACTGTAGGGAGGAAAGTCTCAGGACATGAGTAGAATTGAAAACCATGGTGCTAAAAGTACTGAAGTCACATTTTTGCACGATTCAATTTAAGCATATAAACATGTTATATTTGTTTAATGATGTTTATTAATTAATTAGTTTTTTAAATAAAATGTGCCTGAATTGGGGTACGCATAAATATAATTAAACTGTTTTCGTCCTGATTTTCCCCCTTCCCAACGAAGCACAACAAACGCCAGATTATTTTATGTTTTATAAGATTATCCTGTAGGATTATCTTGTGGATGGGCTTGTGTTGCAGTGGGTAGCACTTGTGCCTCTTGGGGATGGGACCTTTGTGTGTGGAGTTTGTATGTTCTCCTCGTGTCTGTGTGGGTTTTCTCCAGGTACTCCAGTTTCCTCCCACCATCCAAAGACATGCAGTGATAGGTTAATCAGTTAATCTAAATTGCCCATAAATTTTTTTTTTTTTGCCCATAAGTATTGCACTGTGATGCCATATTTTCTTTTTTTTTTTTTTTACTTGTAAATAATTGTTGCACCTTGGAAGAGAGGGAAGACATTACATTTGTATATACAGTATATACCATATATATATATATATATATATATATATATATATATATATATATATATATATATATATATATATATATATATATATATATCAACACAACAAAAGAAATGCAATTTTTTTGTTATGGCTTCAGGGAAAACTGAGCTGTCCCCTTGAGTTCTCATCTGGGACAAAAGAAGCTATAATTGAGTTGCGCTCACTGAGGTGCTTATTTTCAGGTAAACACGACACGGGAGTGATTCAAGCACGTGTCCAAAGTATCGCCAGTGTGGGCACATTCACCGTGATTTGGGAGTGACAAGTAAAAACTGGAGTAGTAAATCTCTTTGTTTGTTTGGGGGCCATAAAAGCTAATTGTCAGTCAAAATTCCTCCACTTTCCAAGATGCCTCAGCTGACTGAAAATCTTAGGGAACGCATTTTCGCTGGATATGTCTCCTATAGAGCAGCTGTGGGACATTCTGGATTCAAACATGGATCCTGATGCCAGACACATTGGTGGCATTGCAAAATGCTCTGAGGGAAGAATGGCAGGCGATTCCTCAACAAGACATCTGGACTCTGGTTCGATCGATGCGTCGCAGACTACAGGCTCTGATTGATGCACATGGTGGTCATATCAGATACTGACGTTCGCACTATCCAGAACTCTTGCATTTCCTTAGAAAATTGTCAGAAATTTTGCTTGCGATCCTTATACCTGTATGTACCAATATGTACTATTTACTTAAAGCACACTCCTGTATAAGGCTATTTAAAAACATACTTGTGTTTCTTTTGTTGTTCAGTATATATACACACTTGACAATAAAGATTGCTTGACTTGACTATACGTAACTGTAAGAGTGTATATGTCAGTCCTCTGATGAACTGGTAACATATCCTGGGTGTACCCTGCCTTTGCCCATCGGTAGCTGGGACAGGCTGCAATGACCCGTGTGTTAACGTGTTCTTTTGTTGGAAGCTCCAAGAATTAGTCTGGATTCTTTTTGGTCTCATTTTTATACATCTATTGAACTGACTTGATCTGACCATAAAAAGCATAACTCAGCTTGACAAAACATATCACAGTCGAAGGCCGCCCACTCACACAGAGGGAGAGTAGTTATTTCTAATTATTTCTTTACACTGATTAAAGTCGAAGTATTAAAAGTCATATAAACACCTTCATCAGAGTGGAATCAAATCGAAGTCGGAGTAACAAAGTCGGATAATGTGATTGTAATCGAATTTCTCCATCATTTAAATGCCACCCAACTCAAATAAAACCGGCCTGGACACGCCCCCTTCTGGGAGTAACCAGAGACGTGGCATTACGTATGAAACAGTATCCTGTATCCACACTCTAAGTGGATACAGGAAAGAAATGTAAATATGAATTTCTAGCAAGGAACAGGTTTCCCTTTTTCTGTTGCGCTTTCTTTTCTTTTCTTTTCGGTTTAGGGTGTATGTATGTATGTATATATGTATATGTGTGTGTGTATGCATGTATATGTGTGTATGTATGTATGTGTATATGTATGTGTGTGTGTATGCATGTATATGTGTGTATGTATGTATGTGTATATGTATGTGTATGTATATGTGTGTATATGTGTGTGTATATATATATATATATATATATATATATATATATATATATATATATATATATATATGTATGTGTATATGTATGTGTATGTATATGTGTGTATATGTGTGTATATATATATATATATATATATATATATATATATATATATATGTATGTGTATGTACATGTGTATATGGATGTGTATATGTGTATGTATATATATATATATATATATATATATATATATATATATATATATATATATATATATATACAGTATATATATATGTATATATATGCTCTGACTGAGGAATACAAAGGGGTAGGACTAGACAAGTTTTGTTAACTTCATCCTACACCCTTTCAAACAAGGTATAACTATTTAGGATACTAAAGAGGTGTTGTTTTAACTTCTGATTAAATACTTTGTATGTTTTGCTTATTTTATTTTACCTGTTCGAATAAACAAATAAATGAATGAAATGAAATGAAAAATATACTGAGCTGCTGCATCATAGGCTGTACCTTTTCTTTGTGTTGTTGTCCTCCTACTACATCTGCTTCAAATCTTCCACTTTTGTTTAGTTATTGTTCTTCTTCTATGGAACCAACCAGATGGAACACAAAAGGGTGTGTAGCACCACCTAGTGTCTGGGAGTGGAACAATAATTTCAGTTTCTCTTCTTTGTATGTTCTGGAAAACTCAGTAAGGGAGGAGTAAGGAAATCATTTGAATTTCTATGTGCATATAAAAGTTCACAGTTTTGTACTCCTCTTAAACTGATCCCCAGCCTATGGACTGTGTCACCAACAATGGGCTGGTGACTCTAAGGCCCCATTTTCGAGTGAATCCAATACAGTTTGTTATCGTTGCAGCCTTGCGTCCACACAGCAACGGCCTTTTGGGTGCCCCGAAATTCTATCTTTTGATAACAGGTTCGAGAGTGAAAATATCTTGCGTTGGTGTGTGGACAAGTAAAATGGAGTAAAATACCTATAATCTATGTCACAGCCACAAATACCAGAACAAATACCAGCTGTACACCACATTCTTTTATATACAAGACAGTGACCATTATGGCGGACACTAGAGTAGTGGTAGGAGCAGAGCTGCAGTCACTGATAAGTTTACTGATGTTATTGAAGGAAAATCTACTGATGTTAAACCAACAAGACTACCAGCAGAGACGCCTACACATGCCTTGTTGTTGTTTATTTCGGGGATGCGTTCCATAGCGCTATAAACTGGTACACACATGCACTTTACTGCATCTATTGTTCTGGTGTATCTGATGGGACTGTCTTACAGCACACCTAGAGGTGCAGCATATGTATTGAATTGTTTTCAGCATGTGTTTCATTGCTATGTTTACATGATATAAAACTAACCCATTCCCAATGTGAACACAATATCTTTTCTATCCAGTACCAAACCAAACCTTGTTGCGTTGCTGTGTGAACAGAGCCGAAGTCAAACAGATGTTTTTCTCATATACTGACTGTGTTTTTACATCGTATCTCCTGTGATTTACAATCTTATGTGGGCATATGTAAATCTGCCACTTTGTTGTGTGAACCATACTACCTCAAAAACCCCGTCACCCACCAGCAAAACAAAGCAATCCTCAACAGTGTATTAAAATAATATTCCACCTGTGACCTTAGTGAGGATAAAGCAGGTTCATAAAATGAATAAAATAATGAATTAATTAATTATCCTATAGTCTGAGGTGTGTTAAGAGTAACTTTGTCCTGATAATCATCTCCAAAATGGGTGAGGGTAGGCAAGTGTAAATATTAAAAATTGTTCAATAGTTACGATCAAAAATCACCATGGGTGTGGGACAAGCCAACCACTCCCACGTGATGACAACCCGAAATTGTGACATGAAGTAGAATCAAGTAAATCAAGAAGCGAACTGACTGAGCAACAATAGTGAAATAGAAATAGAAATAGAACAGAAACAAAGGAATTGTGGAAAGTCTGGTCAACGTCTTCACCAGAACATGTTGTGTGTGGTGTATCCAGGTTGTTATGTTTTGTTTTTTTTTTGTTAGATTACATTTGATCAGCCTTCTGGCATGGAGAACTATATTCCAGATCAGTGATGGGACAGAATCATTATGTGTGTGGTATGGTGTGTTGACCTTATAGGAGCACATCACACACACACAGTACCATCAAAAACATTCAATGCTGGGTTTTTTTTTTATCTCCATGTGTGATAAAAATCTCTTCAAATATGTGTGTACCTCACTTTAGTCTCACTATGGAAACAAGAGGTTATCATATTCTGATCCACCATCTGACTTTGGGTCATGTGACTGACGAGCTCTAAAGGACAGACTCAACTGCATGGCGCTGAAGAGAGTAAAGGTGTTTATTGAACAGAAAGTAAACGTGATGAGGCAAAAGTTAAATCCAGGGGAGATGAATTGGAGTCCATAGTACTGTGGCAGGAGTCCATGAGGCTCTGTGGGAGATCTGTGTGGAAGTGGTAGCAGCAGAATGTTCCAGCACCGCCCTGGAGCAGAGGAGCCCCTCTGATTAAGGGGCTCTGATTAAGATCTGCTCCAGGTGTGGTACTAGCAGGAGTTTTCATGCCAGGAGTATCCAAGTCCTAGATAGGTCCAAAAAGTACCTACAGTTGGGCTCATAAGTTTACTCATCTTATCAGAATTTGTGATTCTATGGCTATTTTTCACAGAATATAAATGATACAAAAATGTGTATATATATATATATATATATATATATATATATATATATATATATATATATATATACATATATATATATATATATATATATATATATATATATATATATATATATATATATATATATATATATATATATATATATATATATATATATATATATATATATATATATATATATATATATATATATATATACATATATATATATATATATATATATATATATATACATATATATATATATATATATATATATATATATATATATATATATATACATATATATATATATATATATATATATATATATATATATATATATATATATATATATATATATATATATATATATATATATATATATATATATATATATATATATATATACTGTATATATATATGAAGAAAAAATAATTCTGATAATTGGACAACTGTCCTAAGAGAAACTGGAAACATGGCAACACAATTCATGGGTCAGCCATAGATTTGACATGAATATAAACTGAAACAATTAAACACGAAAGGCATTTTCAAAACAGAGAGCTCCGTGGATTTGTCTCCAGAGGTGACACAGCGGCTTCTGAAGCAGAGATGGTGATATTTTTATTAAAGCTGCTTTTCGTACAAGTTGAGTTTTATACATATATATATATATATATATATATATATATATATATATATATATATATATATATATATATATATATATATATATATATACATACAAGTTGGGGCCTGATCATCCCTGGCTGGGTCTGATATAAGACCCGAAACAACCTAACCCCAGGTAGATCACTGAAGACGTGTCCAGGTTGCACCACAAGGTGTATCTCTGTGCCATATATACATATATAGGTCAAATGTAATCTAATTGTTTTTATATAATGCCAAAGTCACAGTGGTGCAGTAGTTAGCATGCCTGCCTCACAGCAAGAAGGGCCTTTCCGTGTGGAGTTGCATGTTCTCTCTGTGTCTGCATGGGTGTTCTCCAGGTACTCAGGCTTCCTCCCAACATCCAAAGAGAGCAATTGGTTAATCTCAATTGCTCATAAGTGTGAATGTGTATATATGTTCAGCTCTGCGACGAACTGGTGACTCGTACAGGGTGTACCCCGCCTTCGCCTGTTGTAGCTGGAATAGGTCCTTAGCAACCCCTGTGACCCTAGTGAGGATAAAGTGGGTTCAGAAGGTGGGATGAGATAATGCCAAAACATAACAAAAGTTACCTAACACTACACTTGTTAAATTCAGTTCAACCATTAAAAACATGAAATCTGGGTAAAAGTAATAAAACTTTTCTTGAATCCATAAAAAATAGACAGATCTGTCATTGGATGAAGGGGGTGGGATTTAATACATTTTCTTCCTCCCACTCCTTTTTGAGGAGTATATATTGAATTTACTTTGTCATTACGCAGCAATTGCTACAACGTCTTGATTATCTTTATTTATGAATATATTTGTTCTGCCATTAGGTCCTTGGACACGAAAAGTGCTTATTTTTTCTTTTGCTCAAAACAAATAACTGAAGGAAAAAAAACAAAAGAACATTAACCTCAAATAGTCAGATATCACTGCAAAGCCCAGGATACAGTGATACTCTTCCTCCTAGAAAAATACATTTACAGTGTTGGTTCTTGAGGACATACTATCTACACTTACACAGTATTCAGTAACTACACCATAGTTCGGTTTTGTAGTGCTTCAGCATCTTTTTCTCATTCAAGTGCAGCGTTTAAAGATTGTCATCTTGCAGGTTTTAGAGGAACAACATGTGAAGTGGACATAGACGCATGTGCTCTACCCAACAATACATGTCCACCAAAGACTGAGTGTTTGGATCTTCCAGATGGCCTTCAACATACATGTCGGATACCGTGCCCTCTTGACCTTCAAGTAGGTGGAATTCTGTTTTCATTTGACTAGTCCATTCACTTCACTTTTCTTTGATAGAAAAGAAACTCTCATCATATCACCCTTTAGTGTTATTCATGTGTGATATATCGACACGATTAAACAGCCCAAGCAAAACAATTGGAGAAATATTTTGTAGATTACTTAGGTTACTTAAGTAGAAATTTCTCATAACTATATAACTCGTAGGTTATTATGCTGAGAACTAAATCTTATTTATGAAATGTGGGATAATCCTTTGTTATACACGGAGATAGAAAATAAGCACAAGTCCCACAGGAAGATTGACAGCGGATGTGATAATCCATAAACATGGCAATCAGCTGGTGCTAAATCTGAACAGTATGTTGGTTCGCTGGGAAAGAAAACTATTAAATTGCTCTGTGATATAGTTAAACCTGTCCAGTGTAAAAATGAGGCCAGTGTATAATATGTGGGAGAGTAACATATAAATGCATTTGAATGGAGATATCAAAACACAGATTCGTAAGTATCCCTGTGGTTTTATTCAAGAACAGACCCCACAGTTGTTCAAATGTTCAGCACATTTTATTATCCTCTTTTTGAATATGGTGGCACATCTTTCTGGAATATAAGCAGTCATGGTGAAAGAAGACAACGTTGGCATTGTGTGATTGTTTGTCAGGGTTTTGCTGTTGGCATGCAGAAGGAGAACACATTTACACGAATGAAAAGACCTCTACCACCTGACATGGATGAGTGCTGCGGAAGATTTGAGAGGCTGTATTTTTCAAAGAGCGTGTTGCTTTGTGTGTGGATGAATTGACCCTCTGCTACATTCAACAAAAAAAAAAGCACCCACACCAGAACAGAGATGCTTCTTCACATGACAGATGGAGATGATCGCTCACTGCAGAGCGAGGCTTGCATTGGCCCCCTTACAAAAATGACATGATGTCTGCATTATACACCTTCCTGCCAGCCAACTCTCCCTCTTCCCTTTTTTTTACCCTCTATCCTACACAGTAAACCAATAAACCTTCTGCGACACTAACATTTCATTTTTTTTCCCAATAAGAATAATTGAAAGTATAATAAATTCAGTTTATATATTCATTAAAGCCCAACTATTATTATTTAAAGTGGTTCTTTATCTAAAATTACTGTGGAACTGAGTACATTCCAAAAACAAGGATTTAGAATAGATGCACGTACGTAACTTACTCTGTTTACAGAGCTTTTTCCACAACGCATCATTTTTGGAACATGAATATTCATGAATCAATGACTGACATCTGGGCCAGCCAATCGCGTAATTAGTTTGACGTTGCCACAGCAACTTGCCAGGTATGCCATCAATGCGATTCCTGCTGGAAGGCACAGTTTGAGAATGATCGTGTTAGCCACATGAGCAATGAACTAGTGTGCGTTTACACATTCTTTTTCGACTCAATCAGTATTGACTATCTACTTTTATGTGCCACCTAATCCTGGAGGTGATCCTTGATTTACTGTCAGGGACACGGTCAGTCGAACTATAAAGACAATCCAGTGAATGCAGGGTACAATCACAGGCACTTGAAAGGCGCTGACTTGATATTAACCAGAATCATGTAATAATATGATCATACTGAGTGAATCAAAAGACGTATTCCTCCCTTGGAGTGGAGGCAAATTTGAATGTAATTCAAAATATTGACAGAACCTGGCTAAGTCCAGACAGATTTAACTGCTGTAGTGCTAAATTATAATCAAACATCATTAGCTGTTATCGTAACAAGGGTGAGAAAAACAACTTAAATGCTTGGTGTTGAAGGGGAAACAAAATTATTTATTTAAACAAAAACAGGACAGAACGAGTCGGAATTCAATGGGAGACAAAAGTCTGGGTTATGGAGAGGATTAAAAATGAGCCAATGATCCTGCACTGCACGGCTGTGGAAAAGACCTTCTTGTAAAGCTAATTAAGATGTGTTGCAGCCATACAGCGCACAACAGGTGGAGATGATGAAGGGGGGGGGGGGCACCAGTGGAAAAACCAACATGACAGTCAGTCCTAAAAGAAAATACAGTTGAATCAGAGAGCAGGGCAACAGCATAGGCAATCCAGAACCA
This sequence comes from Siphamia tubifer, assembly GCA_020466265.1. Lineage (NCBI taxonomy): Eukaryota > Metazoa > Chordata > Actinopteri > Kurtiformes > Apogonidae > Siphamia > Siphamia tubifer. Next base: position 20,677,966 of record CM035797.1, on the reverse strand, counting down.
TAAAAATGTATAACCACACTGACAAATATCACATGTGAAATATTATTTTAATAAAAGCATCTCTATTGTGAAATTGATGATCGCATCCGTTGATTAAATTTGGCCACTTTTAGCTTGCATCAGTTCTTGAAGCGGTGCATTTTCCTCTTGAAATTTCGAACACTGGTTTGTAGAGCAGTGTATCAAAAACATTATTTTTTGTCATGTTTTCAGATTTTTGTCAGATGGTGGGTACAGCTTCTGTCAACGTGAACCACGAACTCGAATTAATCTTGTAAAAGTCGCCTACTGTGACTTGCCTGGAGGTATTGATAGGAGTGAACTTTGAGTAATTGATAGGATTAGAGGTGGGAGCAAAAGGGTCATTGACGTATAAGTGGCAAGAATCGCAACAGCTCCTTTTTAAAAAAGAGGATAATGGGTACTGAGTGGCTGAAAAGTTTGGTGACAAATGATGTTGCTGAACGAGGGGTGAAAGTTATGTCACACATTTTGCCACTCAGATAACAACAAATCTAGACTAGAGAAGTTGTGTGCTTCAGGTTGTGCAGTACCATCGGAGAAGGTTTGACAGCTTCAGTAAAGCCACACTGAACAAATGATTATTTATTAATTAGTAAAGTTAAAAATTAGTAAGTTATTGAAATCACTTACTCTCCAGTTCTATGTATAATATAGAATTACTTTCATATTCAACCTAATAAAGTGTGTTTTGTGTTCCAAGTGTGCAGAACATGTTATGTGCAACGTTCAAATGATATTGCTGTAAATATATTTAATTTCAAACTTCACTATGGCATTACATTTTTTTGATTCAGTTCATGTATGAGGTACAATGATGTGATCTGACACTCCAAAAATCACCTAAAATGTAGCACATTTCTTCTTTAAAAATAAGTATGCAAAGTTTATTGGGTATCGCCTAACAGGAAATTTCATCACGTTTCATGTGATACCCCCCAAATGCCCTATGGTTAATGGTAGTGAAGTTATGAGGCAAAATGGGGCAACATGACAAAAATAAACATTAACCACTCCCATGGTCCAAAATGAAAAGAATTTGATATCTAGTCATTGAAGAATGGGAATCACAGCAACTGGCTTTAATTTATTTATGTTTTAACAGGTCTAGTGTGGCTTCATCAGACAAATAATCACAACAAGATGCATCTGTTTCTTAGCATGAACAAAATGAACCACAGTTCTTGAAAGTTTCAACATGTCATGCTCTGCATGTGTTTCATTATGTCATTGGAACATCCAATTTTAACCTTGACAGGCCAGAGCACATGCAGAACACTGACTGTATTGTGACAGAGGTACTGTTTTTATGTTTTGCCTTGGTGTGTAGTGTTTTTTTATTATTACCAATGTGTGCACGCCCCTACGGCTCTGTCAGCTACGAGAGAGCAGCTGAGGTTGATTGTGATGAGCAACACCTGTGCTGGGGGGAGGGGATTTTTAAGCGCCTCACAGGTGAGCCAGAGCAGGCAGATCCACGAAGAGATCCAGAAGGCAGATCCGGGTGCAGAGCCGGCTGCAGAGCTGGCTGGCTGAGCCGGCAGGCGGACCGCGCCGCGGGGGGACAGACTTACCCAGCCAGCCCGGCCGACCCATCGAGTCACTAGGGTGGACATGTTCACAGGTTCCCTAGCAGCGGTGCCTTTGGGGCCCGGCAGGGGTGACTCGGTGGGTGTGGGTTGGGCGCTGGCCGGCTGGGTGTCCTGTGGGCAGGTTCCCCGCGGTGCGGCGAGACGCCGAGAGACACCGGGAGCAGCGGTGCGGAGAGGCGCCGGGAGCAGCGGTGCGGCGAGACGCCGAGAGACACCGGGAGCAGCGGTGCGGCGAGACGCCGGGAGCGGCGGTGCGGAGAGGCGCCGGGAGCAGCGGTGCGGCGAGACGCCGGAGCAGCGGTGCGGCGAGACGCCGGAGCAGCGGTGCGGCGAGACGCCGGAGCAACGGTGCGGCGAGACGCCGGAGCAACGGTGCGGCGAGACGCTGGAGCAACGGTGCGGCGAGACGCCGGGAGCAGCGGTGCGGCGAGACGCCGAGAGACGCCAGGAGCAGCCGGGAGCAACAAGCGACAGTGAGAGAAACGTGGCCTGGCCCTTGCCAGATTTTAATGAACTTTTAAACCGGGTTTTATCCTTTTAGAAAATGTCATTGTTTTAACTAATTTGTTAATAAACCATCCTTTTATACTGGCACTCTCATTCTTGCTTCATCTGGGTTAGCTCTCACTGTGTTTTTAGTTTGATTTTTATTTTTTTTACTCTCTTTACGAGGCCCGCCCCCTTTACATATTTTTGGCGTTGTCGGCAGGATTAAATTATTTATTTGGGCCATTAGTATTTTTTCGTGAGAGCATTTATTTAACCCAGTGAAGCAAAAATGATGATTCCAGTTTATCCCGGTGCCCCACAACAAGAACGGCAACCTGAGAAACTAAACGGTGGACTTCCAATGTTTTGTGGGTTTATACCCCCTGCACCTCCAGCACAGGTGGAGGAAGAGCCAGGACTACCTAGGCGCTCGACCCGGCCAAATTTGGGACAATTACCAGCTCTGTATAGGGAATAAGCATGCACGTTGCAGGGACTGACAACGGAAAGCCGTGGGGGGATGTGACAGAGGTACTGTTTTTATGTTTTGCCTTGGTGTGTAGTGTTTTTTTATTATTACCAATGTGTGCACGCCCCTACGGCTCTGTCAGCTACGAGAGAGCAGCTGAGGTTGATTGTGATGAGCAACACCTGTGCTGGGGGGAGGGGATTTTTAAGCGCCTCACAGGTGAGCCAGAGCAGGCAGATCCACGAAGAGATCCAGAAGGCAGATCCGGGTGCAGAGCCGGCTGCAGAGCTGGCTGGCTGAGCCGGCAGGCGGACCGCGCCGCGGGGGGACAGACTTACCCAGCCAGCCCGGCCGACCCATCGAGTCACTAGGGTGGACATGTTCACAGGTTCCCTAGCAGCGGTGCCTTTGGGGCCCGGCAGGGGTGACTCGGTGGGTGTGGGTTGGGCGCTGGCCGGCTGGGTGTCCTGTGGGCAGGTTCCCCGCGGTGCGGCGAGACGCCGAGAGACACCGGGAGCAGCGGTGCGGAGAGGCGCCGGAGCAACGGTGCGGCGAGACGCCGAGAGCAGCGGTGCAGCGAGACGCCGGGAGCAGCGGTGCGGCGAGACGCCGAGAGACACCGGGAGCAGCGGTGCGGAGAGGCGCCGGGAGCAGCGGTGCGGCGAGACGCCGAGAGACACCGGGAGCAGCGGTGCGGCGAGACGCCGGGAGCGGCGGTGCGGAGAGGCGCCGGGAGCAGCGGTGCGGCGAGACGCCGGAGCAGCGGTGCGGCGAGACGCCGGAGCAGCGGTGCGGCGAGACGCCGGAGCAACGGTGCGGCGAGACGCCGGAGCAACGGTGCGGCGAGACGCTGGAGCAACGGTGCGGCGAGACGCCGGGAGCAGCGGTGCGGCGAGACGCCGAGAGACGCCAGGAGCAGCCGGGAGCAACAAGCGACAGTGAGAGAAACGTGGCCTGGCCCTTGCCAGATTTTAATGAACTTTTAAACCGGGTTTTATCCTTTTAGAAAATGTCATTGTTTTAACTAATTTGTTAATAAACCATCCTTTTATACTGGCACTCTCATTCTTGCTTCATCTGGGTTAGCTCTCACTGTGTTTTTAGTTTGATTTTTATTTTTTTACTCTCTTTACGAGGCCCGCCCCCCTTTACAGTATACTACAGGTGCATAGGGTGTCCAATACTGTTGTTTCTTCTTATCTGTAGTATGGTTAGCTTTTGTATATTCTTTCTCTATATTTAGTTTTAGCATTACTTCAGTAACACATGTGTATTCAGATTTTGTGCTGAAGCCTTTGCACAATCCTACTTTCCATTAATACTCTGTGATATTTTATTTTATTTTTGCATTCAATCCATTTTTGCAAGTGTTTTGCTCTAAACTAAACTGAGCTGCTAAACTGATTTCCTTTGTTCATCTGGCAGTGACAGTAAAGATAGATTATTCTATTCTATTCTATTCTATTCTATTCTATTCTATTCTACTTTATTTCCCCCAGGACATATCTAATGATGACTTCAGATAAATAAAAAAATATAGTCTTGCTCTCAGACATCCTAAAATTAATGATTTCTCTTATAAAACATTCGAGCTAAAAATGTGACAAATTGTGACAGGAAAAGCAATGAGTCAGTGAATTTGATCTTGAAAACATGGCTTAAAATGGCCTCAGATAGCGTCATAAACAAAGACACTATTACCTTTGATGATCCTAATTGAGGCATTTTTTCATGAATCTTTTATTCCAGGTTTTGTGTGTAACTCATCATGTCCACTTGCATTACATGCAGAACTTAAAGAGGGTGATTTTTCAACAGCAGTCATTTTTGTGAAAACCCTCTGCCTTGTATAATTAGTTTGATTCCCAAAATGTACCTGTGAGCGAATAAAAGTATATTTTAAAGGATAGTGTTACAGTGTTACATACAGAGGCCTTTAGGAGATGAAGAAAAAAAAAAAACCCGGAGAAACTGTATGTGCTGGTGACAAACACCAACTCAATATCTCGCTTTTTTTTGTGAGATCTCACGTTTGTCCGAAAGAAAAAACAAAAACAAAAAAAACAAGTAAAACAACAAGTACTGGGGACAAACACAAACTCCAGATCTCGACTTTGTTTTGCGATATCTCGACTTTGTTCGACTTTGATTTGTAATGCACATTTTGGCCACCAGGGGGCTGTCTGAAACAAACGCCAGATTTCGAGATTTCGATTTCTCCTTTTTTTTTTCTTCGTCCCCTAAAGGGCTCTGTAGTTACATGTTGTTTTTTTTGTGTAAAAATAATATAAAAATGGGGTTTTATCTGAAAAACACTTTCTCTTTTATCTCAATAAATGTTTATTTTTTTTAAAACAGACCTAAAATTATGGAGTTAAATCCAGGCCAAATGTTTTGCTAATTTGAAAAAAGAATTGTAATTGAAAAACAAAAATTCGAAACTGAAAGTTCAAGTTTTGATCTTGAACTTTGAAATATACAACAATGTATTCAAACTAAAAATAAGTGTAGGAAAGGTTTTTTTCAGGTTAAATATAATTTTGATTCAGTTTTGGAATTTTTTTGAATAAATTATTTATTTTCATTTTTCACTTTCATATATATTTTGATATTTGAGGTCTTAATTTTTTCAGTTGCAGATTTTATGTTTTCAGATTCAGATCTTATTTTTTTACAGTTTCAAATCTTATTTTTTTGGTTTCAGATCTTTTTTTCACTTTCAGATCTTTTTTTTTCAGTCTCAGACTTTTGGCCCTGATGTTGCGTGGGGGGCGTGGCATCAACTTAGAGGGGCGTGGCATCACGAGTGACAGCATAACAAAGAAGGCTGAGGACCTCCCTCAATCACGTTGCCTTCAGGGAACGTAGGAACTGCGACAAGTTTGACTCAACACTTTCTATACACCACATTCATGTGATTGGCAGTTAAAAAACTGACGCCAGTGACAACGTTGTATTTAGCAAACTGTTTTAGAACCCGCTTGGCTCTAATAGCAGTATAAGAGCAATAAACTATGCCAGATTGTGAAGTTAAACATCACAAGTGTTTATGTTTCCCACTTCCACATAATACCATGAACGCAGCACAGTGTCCGTTTGCTATCATGGCGTCCGGTCCACCGTGACCACCTGTTGGCGCCAGCCAGGTAAGAAATGTTAGATATTTTTGAAACGATACTCTGGGAAATCATCATAAATGTTATAATGATGGGTAGTTTGTGTAACATAGGGACATACATGAAGGGAACAGTGGGGAATTGACGTTAGCATTAACTAGCTTAATGCTAATAGTGTTCCTAATTGTACACTCCTTACAGTGTCTAGCTAAAGGCTAAGGTTTTTGCCTTTAATGTGTATTGTTTTTGTTTACATCTGTGTTTGCCAGAATGTCGACTATAACTCGACAGTGGCAGCAGCTGCACAGAGCCTTATCAATGTGCTCATACAGAACCTCTCTCTAAATTAACAGTTATTAGTGTCACCTTTTCATGGAGTTAGTTTACATAGCATAGTTAATGCTAACGCCAATTCCCCACTTTTCCCTTCATGTATGTCCCTATGTTACACAAACTACCCATCATTATAACATTTATGATGATCTTAAAATAAAGTGCTCCAGGTTAAAGGGCACTGAGGTTTTTTGTGTAAATATATTGCAGTATTCACATTTTTGTAACGTGATCAGTCTTTGCTGTTTGTTTGTTTGTTTGTGTATCTATCTCTCAGCATCAACAGCCTTTTTAAAGCTGTAAAAAAAAAAAAAAAAGTAATTTGTGAATTTTATGGGGTTTGTTTGAGTCTGTGAAGTTGACCTGTGTATGCATTTGCAAGCTCAGTGCTGCGGTAATATCACTACAAAATCCATGTGGCACAACATGACCTAGCAGCATTCAAATGGATTAAAAATATATGGAGACTGTTTATCCTCATCTGATGTATGCATGCACATGATAACAGCAACAGACAGGAACATTAACTCAAAACACAAACCATAACAAGGCAGTGGATGAATTTTAATGTCAGCCTTTAGTATATAATAGTTATTTAAGGAGTTTGTGTTCTTTCATCAATTCTACACAAGCACCACTCAGATATTAACCACAATATTCATCCTGTTGTGCAGAGGATGAAATACTAGAAATACTCTCATTGGAATGGGATAAATAAATGCAGTATTTTATGACAAAAAAAAAAGAAGAAGCTTTGAAGAGTCTTAGCTTCAATCAGCTGCTTCCATTCTCTGCATTCTAATATTTCCCTGCAGTTATGTTTTGTTTGTGAGGTCACAATATCCTTGGCTCTTGAGTCCAAGTGAGTGTTTACGCCAAATGGGAGGTGGGTCTGATGAATGATTCCATTGTGCATCGCTGAAAGGTAGTAGCCATTATGATGTTGACCTCTGACATTAATCTCTACAAAAGAAAGTGCTGAAGTGTTGAATAAGTAACAAAATACCACTACATTATGGAGCTAATAACAATGTCTTGTAGACCTCTTTATAGCCCAGGTCACTGTGATGTCATGATACTAGCTGTAGGCAAACACATTCTGGTCACTCATACACAGGGGTGTTATAGCCATTTAAAATGTGGGGGTGTTCTAGGTTGTGGCACATGAGCAAAATTTTCTGAATCTATCATCGGAAAATGAACAAACAATTATTCATTAATGGTTAAATTTTTATATTAAAAAAGTAATATATGGCTGAAAATAATAACAGAAATGTGTTTTCCTCAGTTAAACATTTATTATATTCATAAGTAAAAATAATGACATAAAAAGAGAAATTATGAGATGAAAAGTAAATATTGTGTGATAAAAAGTCAATATTACGTGATAAAAAAAAATCTGAATTATTAGATAAAAAGTCAAAATTATGTGATAAAAAGTCAAAATTATGAGATGAGAAAACTGATATAAGTTTGGATTTTAAAAAATCAGACACTGATTTTACAGACACCGTACCTCTTTTTTTCTTACAAAAATGTTTTGCTCATGTCAGGGGAGACGATTAAAAATATGTTTCTCAGGGGGAACATCATCATTTCCTTAACTTAGTTTAACAACAGCAAAATTCCTCATTACTTACTGGTTGATGACTAACACAATGAAGAAGAGCTGTTTACATTATGCGCTTCATTTACATATGCTATGGTTTAAACAGTTTAAACCATAGATATTGTAACAGCCCCGCAATGTTATTGCTGTTTGTTTGGCACGATTGTGACCGACAGTAACAATTTATCCTGAAATAAAAAGTAGGTGAGACCAACTCTCCGTCCGTTTCCTGGATCCAGTGGACAATACAATATATAAACTCAGGAAAAAGTGTGGGGTATGAAATCATCTGGTTGTAGGAGTGGGGGTGTCACAAAACCTCCATCCCCCACAGGTGCGACACCCATGCTCTTACAACACAACTGCAAAACTATAAAGTTGGATTTGAAACGTTATCGAATACCAAGTAAAAAAATTCTCGACGGCTTTTTGCAATTAGACGCGAAGCTTAAACTGGAACATCTCACAGGTTTGCAGAACACACTTCATGTCAGCTAAGGTTGATCTGTAATTAATTATTTCAGCCTGGATAATCTTATGGACGAGGCTAAATTGTGGCTGAAATAGAATTAATCTGTAACTTGGAGATTCTTATGTTTCAATGCTAATGCTAACCACTAGCTAACATAAAGTGCATGCTAGGTTAGCCCCCACAGTGGTTCCATGAGTGATGGTGTAAGGCAGTGGTCCCCAAACTACAGCCTGCCTCCACATGTGGCCCCTGAACAATACCAGAGACACATTTTGATTTGGGTTTATTTTTTGTATTTGTATTTGATAATAGCTATGAACTATTTACATTATTAATTATTAGTAACTATTTCACACGCTTATGATGTGACATTCTATTCTACCCTACCCTATTTGACAGCCCTCAGAAAAAAAAAATAAAAAGGATTATAAGGAAGGAACACAAGAACCTTGAGAGACTGCTCATATTATTACATTATTTAAGAGATTCTGCTCTGACAACTAATCTGAACTCTTACCAGAAAGTTAATATTCCATGGACTTTATTTTTTTGAAGAACTCAGGGAGGGTTATTTAGTTATTACACTATAAACCCAAATGTTCAGAATAATTAAATATATTCAGTTGTGAATACTCAGAGTTTCAGAAATAGTATTACTAACTCAAATGTATTCAGTTGCTGTAACATGTTCTTCTTTTTAAGTACTTCCAACTAATATTTTTCATTAAGAGGAATTATTGTGGATATAAGTGAACATAACTTAACAACATACATAAGGTAAAACTGAGTGGAATTAAGTCATTAAATGCTGAGAATGATATTGTTCTGTTATTTCTATTGTTTCAAATAAGGATGATTGAATTTTTTTTTTTATTCCAAACTCCAAATAACCACCAATATATATCACATCAAAAAATTACAATCATAAAACACAGTAATTTTATTCAAGGGCGGCTGTGGTTCAGTTGGTAGAGCAGGTCGTCCAATGACTGAAGGGTCAGAGGTTCGTGTCCTCACTCTGTCTGTCCACATGTCCAAGTGTCCTTGGACAAAGACACTGAACCCTGACCTAGAGTCCCAGTAGGACTGACAGAGCCTTAGAATACTAAGTAATGTTTTAATTTAAGTATACTTTATTAAGCATCTAAATTTTAAGTTCTGGAAACTTGTGTTTTTTAAATTTCATCAACTTAAAAATAATTGAGGCAATCGATTGCCTTAAATTTTTGGAGTTCTTATTGAGGTTTACAGTGTATTTATTTCATTAAAGGTGGGGTGGGAGATCTTTTTTAGAATTTTTTTTACCATATTACTTGAAAACCTCTTCACGATCCCATATCACGCACTGAAATAGAATGTTTGCAAAAAAAACCCCTAAATGTTTTAGTCCAGTCTAGAGGGTGGAACCAGAGGAAAACCCTGGCCAATCATTGTACTGATCATCTTTACAATGATTGATTTGCTGATACGTCCATCAAATATTAGTCACCCACAGTTGCAGGTCATTGAAAAATATTTATTTTTTGCCAACATTCTTTTTATTGATTTTACAACTTAAAGAAATATACAAAAATATGCATTAAACAAATATGTCAACCCCACCCACCCTCCTCATTGTTCCTATTTTTCAAAATGGGGTCCATGTCATACGTGGAAAAATAAACCGGAGATATTCTTTTAACAGATTGAGTGTAAATATTGGATATTGCAGAGGGTTACTCTTCATACATCCCCAGACTCTTCCATCAAATGCAACAAAACAGTTTCAGATAAATAAGAAATGAAGGGTTCCAGATACAATATGATGAAAATGATGTTTCTATTGTTATAGAGTGTAAGTGTGGCACAAGGCTCAGATAACCATTTATTAATCACTAGTCTTCTAGTGTTTTTCCAAACTACAGTTATTATCTCTTTACAATTAATGTGCTTATATCTATAAATAATTCATTTTTATTTTTCAAATTCTCTGGTTGTTAAGCCAATACAAACACCTGTGGAGTCAACGGTTCCTGTATCTGTACATTATTTTGAATATATTTTCTCACTTCCTGTCAGAATTTCTGTACATTCCCAAACACAATGAAAACATGTACAGTACAGTATGTCTTTTCCTTCTCACATTTGATACGAACATCTGGAATAGCGCTGTTATATTTGTTGAGTTTTTCAGGAGTTATGTAACAACCAATTATATTGTAAAGGTTTCAAACCGGTGTTAGTAGTTCCAGTCTGGGCTTTAGTGTAAGCTTCCTGCCACCTCTCCACCCAGATATCTTCATGTAAATCTTCCCTCCAAGCTTCCAGGTTTTCCATACAGGTTTCCGTACACACATCTACCAGACACTGATGCATTTTGGAAATTAAATCCTTCGCAAGACAATTTTTGTCCATCAGTTTAATAGAATAGAAACTTCAGGCATGTCCAACCTAATGACATTTCTCAACTGCAAATGATTAAAGGGTATATTAAATTTATCAACTAATTATTGGAATGTCATCATCATATTTTGGGAATTGTACAAATCTCCTATCTTTTCCAATCCTTTTGTAGCCCAGACTTTAAATCCTTCATCATGGAAAGGACTCATTCCTCCATATTATGCTGAAGACAAAGAGGGATGATGTTTGTCTTAAATATTTCTTATCTTGATTCCACACTACAATCTACAATATTCTTCACAATAGGATATTTTTTTTAATTATTTTTAAGAATTTTAGTGCTTTCTCAATATAGGTATGTAGGAAAAGATATATTCACATGACTTTCCAGATAGGAGCTTCTCCTGTTGTAAAGCAAAACAACAATGTTCTCAATTGTGTTGCCCAATAAAAAAACATTTAAGTAAATGTAAATGCAAATGTAAGTAAATATTTTTTGTGATCTTTTATTGTTTGATTTGTCAGAAAAATACATGAAAGCATATATCCATATTAAACCAATGAGTCAAAAAATAAAAATAAATAAAATTATATATATATATATATATATATATATATATATATATATATATATATATACATATATATATATATATAAAATATATACTCACACAGACCATACCTTTATATGTGTACACATGCAAGGAAAGTGCACAGCAATTTTAGAGGGTAGTCACAACCAAAAAAAGCCCAAAATATAAAATAAAATAAAAAATAATAATAATAAAAAAAAAAATGACTACCCTGATAAACGTTCCACTCGCCCCCATGGATCCAGACTCCAATCTTCTGTTATACACTACAGTTGAAATACATGGAGAACAATCAGAAGTGAGTGCCAGGTCTCTATTGTGGATTCTTTGGCAGCATGTATTCAAGCAGTTGACAACTCTAAATAAACAATGTCCAAAAATGTGGAAAACCATGCTTGGAAGGACAGTGAGTGTGGAGGTTTCCAGCGTACAGTAACACTTTTTTTGCAGCTGTAATACCTGCCAGTAAAACTCTCTTCTTGTCCTGTGTCAAGCAGGTGAACCTGGTTTTAAACAACTTAGATAAGTTAGATGCAACCATCTTCCAAAATTCCATGACTGGGTTACATTCCCTATACATGTGATAAAAGCTGTTGATCACTTGTGAAGAACATAGAGTGCATTATTCCGTAAAAATCAATCAAACAAACAATCTTCTAAGATGATTGAACAGGTTACCTGGAGGAAGAAGTGGGAGATTTTGAAACAAATTCAATAGTTTTGGTGTATATTCATTGGACATTTATTGTAACTATTAGTGATATGGGTATATTTTAGTTTATTTTAGTTTATTTCAGTCATATATTCACTTCAAAGCAGCAAAAAAAGAGAGAAACAATATAGAATTTGACTGAAAAAGGCTCAGGCAGAAGCAAAGCTTATTAATGCCCACCTACCCTACATCTTAAGCTACACAATTCATGCTATCAAACAGGTAGAGGAAAGAATTTTTACTTGCATAAAAGGCTCATACTGTAGTTACTTGCAATAACACATTTGTCTTGTGGGACAATGTGCCAAGATATGTACAACAATCCATCACTTTAAATTGAGTGGCTATTTTAAGTGGATTTTAATTTTCTAACTTATTTAAGAACAGTATTGATGATTTAGATGTATTTAATTTATATCCTGAGATTTTTCCAAATGATTTCTAATAATTCAGGGATGGATATTTCAATTTTCTCAAGAAATATTATTACGTTATCCGCAAATAGAGCCAGGCGGCGCTCCTTTTGTCCAGTTAGTATACCTGTTATATTGTGGTGCATTCGTACAGATATTGCTAATGGTTCTATAGCCATAATAAACAATAAAGGGGATAAAGGATCTTCTTACCTACACCCTCTTTGTATTTTAAACAAATTATAAATATTGTGATTAGTCCTGACTTCAGCCTATGGTTCTGTGTAAAGTACTTTATCCATTTATCCATCCATATGTTTTCAGTTTACTGGTCTAGCCCATTGGAGATCAAATCAGTCTAAATATGGACCCTGAAGAAAATGAGTTTGAGACCCCTGTTATGAATTGTAAAAATTTAAACACAAGGATTAGAAATACACTCTCTGGATTACTGTTGTGCACAATTGAAATCTCAGAGTTCAAGTTTTTTGCACTGTGGTACTAGTTTGCAAATCACCTCTAATGACTTGAGTTCCAGTGAAGAAGTTGTGTGCTGATGACTGCTGTCTCTACACAGACATTAACCATCATACACTCTATGCATATAAATCTGCCAAGCATAGAATTGGATATTTATCTGAGACTGACCAGCTGGACACCTATCATGACTGAGAAAGCTGAAAAGTGTCCAGTCCTGCTCACCAGCCGTGCTGTGCATCTCCATTCTTCTGATGTTTAGCTCAGAATGGCTATTTACCTCTTATTCTAAGACATCTGAGGAATGTTTCATGAACACAGTCTGAACCAGTCCTCACAATTGTATAATCTGTGTCTAAGATGAGATGAGATCATTATTGTCACTGTTACGAGAGGAATGAAAATTACATTTACAGCTCTCTTCTGTTTAATAAAGTGCAAAAAGAAAGACTGCATATCGTTAGCCTCAGCACATAATTGCCAAAGTCATATTTTTGACCAAATTGTGATATCAGGGTAGCTTTACTCTGCGAACACGGCTGATTCATTTTTTTTGCAGATGTTAAAATTGGGTAAAATATATAAATATAAATACATTATATATTATACACAAGTTGTAGTAGAACACATTGTTCACCTCATAGCATAATTGCCCAAGTCATATTTTTAGCCCAATTATTATATCTATGTACTTTTACTCTCCTAACACTGCTGATTAATTTTATGCAGCTATTACAATTTAGTAAAATAAAGAATATGACTATGAAGTTAACAATATAAAATCTCTATGAAATATGCATGTAAAAACTGTCACTAAAAAGCTGCATTAGTTCATCATAAACTAGTTTAGTTTTTGCTCCATATTGGGGAAAAATGACTTCAATTTATGATAATCCAAATGTCTAATTTTATTTGTTGCAAATGAACATTCATTACATGGTCACTCCCAAATGTTCATTGTTCCAGATTTTGTTTTTGTTTTGTTTTTCTTTTCATTTTCTTTCTTCACTCTCTTTTTATTACTTTATTCGGACCTTTCTGTGTATTGACAGTTGACAAAAGGATACAATAGAGATACAGTCTTATGAAAATAAGCTTTCAATACATGTGTAAATTCAAACGAATACACAATGTAGATACAGAAAATGAAAAAAGATAAATGCACACACACACACAAACACACACACACACACACAAATATATCAAAACATGATATATACAAAGTCAAAAAAATATAATACATGAGGTAATTCAATGAGTATTGCATTGTGCTTATTATATGTTTGATCAATCTAAGACATTGTCATACATGATATTTAATATTTCAGCATGGAACGACATATTATGAAATGGTTTCTATATCTAACAGCTTCATCTTTAATCAACAGCCGTGCGCCAACGGTGGACGCTGTGTACTGAATAGTGCCAGTACCTACACCTGCATCTGCAGACCTGGTTGGTCTGGTCAGAACTGTCGTCTAAATGTCAATGATTGTGTTCAACATTGGTGTCAAAATGGAGCCACTTGTGTGGATGAGATTGATGGATACAGGTGAGTGTTGAAATCATGATTGTCTTCAGGCCATCCAGGCAGTAGAATGTCAATGATTGTAAAAGCTGTGACATTTACTCTTCCTTTCCTTCAGGCTTGAAAGAATACCTCTCACTCTATACAGTAATAATAAGAAATTCTCTGTAATCTGTTGCTAGCTGCCTTTGTCCCGGAGGATACACAGGTGTCTACTGTGAGGAAGACATTGATTACTGTGTTGGCCATCGCTGCTCTGAACATGGTGTTTGCTTGGACCAGAAGTATAACTTTACCTGTCGCTGCATACCTGGATTTGAAGGGTCGCTCTGTGAAGTGGAAACAAATGAATGCAACAGCCTCCCCTGTGCACGTGGCGCCACCTGTGTGGACCTAATCAGTGATTATCGGTGTCACTGTCCCCCGGGGTTTGAGGGTATGAGACCATCTGATTCCAGCATATTTCTAGTAATTACTGTGACCAGACACAAGTGCATCGGCTGCCTGTGTATGTTCGAAGGTTTAAATGTTAAGTGTTGTTCACGCTTTATAGAAGACTTATACTGTAGTGGTGTGTGCTTATCTATTTTTTAACACTGATATTTTAGTATATACAGTTGTACGTATAACAGTGGTGTCCAACCTTTTTTGACTCATGACTCCATTTTAAAATCATACTTTTCTAGCAACATTTAAAACTGAATTTTGATCATGCAGACATCCCAAGGCTCCCGGAAGTTCCGGAAGTCTACGTGATATCGATAGTGGTTCACTGATGGCCGTGAGTCAGATAAAATATTCTGGATTTTGGACTATGTGAGGGAATTTTTTTTAACACTGTAAGAGAGAGCGTGCAAGCATCATGCATCATGCATGTCGGGGAGTTTTAGGGATTGTCACAAAATAAATCGACCAAAACAAAACTTTTCTCCAATTGTATATTCAACTCAAATGTATAAATAAATACATGAATCAATGAATCAATACATAAATAAATGAAGAATTAATAAGTATTAATTTAATTTAACTAGTAAATGCTTACTCAAATTACACGTTTTTGTTCAATAGTGTGTGGGTCATGTGACCTCTGGACTCCAATAGGCCTTTAATTTATAGCCCTGGTCTGGGCACACAAAACACACCTCGTATATTTAATTTATATCACTTCATTGATGTTCTAGCAATTTTTCACTCATGAATTACACAATTTCGTTCAATAATTCGGAAAGGGGGTGGGGGGTTGGAAGGGTCGATAAGCATCTCCCCGAAATTAGTTTTTGGAACTTGGGATGTCTGATCGTGTAATAGTTTGTTATACTATGTTGCAAATAAAGATACATTTTAGATGACATATTGGCTTCATAATGTATATTATTAGACAGAGGCAGAAAAGCCAAGTGTAGATTAATGCATGAAGTGAGAATTTTATTTTCCAGGATATGTACAGTCAGTAAAAAATCTATTCTATTCTATTCTATTCTATTCTATTCTATTCTATTCTATTCTATTCTATTCTATTCTATTCTATTCTATTCTATCCTATTCTATTCTATTCTCAGTGGGCTTAAATGCATTTATTTTTGTTCCTTCTGTGACAAATGTTGTCATAGGATAATAAAAAAATAGAATAATTATATGTTGATATTCTTGATAATTACTGAATTGAATGTACTTTTAATTTAATAAAATAATCCTTGGTAAATCACTATTCATTTACAGATAGATTTACTCTAATGTGTAATTGCAGTATTTTTATGAGAATAGATAAATAACACAATGTGAACGTATTACACAGCTTGAATGGAACACTAATTTGTGTCATTTGTAAGTGTCAATAAAAAAAAAAACAACATTCAATTTGGAGTTATAGCTGATTATATTTAACATAATACATTGAAGGTAATGTGTTAAATGACACAGTCAAGTGTAAATGTTGAATTTAATCGTATTTAATGAAGCGTTTACATCAAATGCATCGTTTAAAGTTCTGCTATGGAAGATTTGTGGCTCATGTATGTGAATATGGCGCTGTGTTGGAGTCTCTTCTTTACAGGTATTAGCTAAATCAGTTACTGAGCTAAGAATGGTCTGGATTAGCCCCGTCTGTAACTGCTTTTATACTGATTTCTATGTATTTTCCGTGATATGAGACGCTTGCCTCTGTCAGTATCAGTCGCGGTGACGGTGTTCATCACTCAATGCTGATTTGGAATGCAGTCTGCTCATGTTACCACATGTCTGATGCTCAGGACAGCCCAGATTTCAACACGTCACATATACACAATGAGCCGTGCAGATCCTACATAGAGACCATTTAAATTGAAAACAAAAAAACTCATCAAATTATATACAATTAGAAGCAAATGAAAACTGTACGATCCAGCCATGCACAAAATGTTAATTAATATTGGCTGACGTAAAACGTTGGCCCAGTATGATAGTAGTTATACTGTGTGTAGCATAGAGAGTGTGTTTTGTACAGTATATATAGTCAGGCAGCAGCCATCTTAATTATGTGAGTATCTTACAGTACATGATTAACAGAGCACTTGCCAGTGTATGGGGTCATGATGGCAAAAGTACAATTACTGTTGCTGCAGACAGCAGTGCAGATAGAAGAGCAGCGCCTCAGGATGTCAGGCTGTTAGTTCTATGAGCTCTCTGCCTCATAGAGAACTAAGAGGTCTGAAATATCGCCAGAGGCCAGACCTAGTGAAGCTTTAAATTTGTCAGTAAAATCCTAAATCAATTCCATATCCAACTCTAGCCCAGAGGAAAGATACTTAAATTGAGGTTACACCATCTATGCATACATACAAGCCACAGCAGGCTGAACACATACACCATGAGGTACAGAGTTTAGGAAATGATGCTGAGGTATTTGACTAAAAGCCAAGGAATCATTGGTAATCTGTAACTTTTAGTCCAAATAAATAAATAAATAAAAAATTCTAACACATTTAAACAGCAAAGACTCCCTCTGTTGGGAGATTTGGGTTTTAAATATTTGTTTGGAAAAGTGGTTGTGATTTCAATAAGTATTAAAGCTACTGTATGCACCACTCTGAAGTTTTTCCACTGACAGTTGGATTTATTACATGTACTTTCTAAAAAACATATCTTCGGCCTCACCCCTATGTCATCACAGAGTTTATTTTTTTGTTGTTGTTGCTTATCCTACAGGAAGGACTTGCTCTGAGAATGTAAATGATTGTTGGTCGCAGCCTTGTCTAAATGGAGGCTCGTGTATGGATCTGATAAATGACTACATTTGTCATTGTCCTCTTGGTAAGTACCAACTACTTGTGTATTATTGAGCATGTTTACAAAAATATCATGCTATTAATTTTCTGTATACTGTGCCTGGGGAATACATGAAAGGTTTATTTTCTAATACATGTACATACAAAGTTGTTTGTTTACTTGGATCATTTTTTTCCCCCCACTTTTTACATTTCCAAAGATAGCAGGACAAGGATTATTAGTTACCAAGCCTATTGAAAGTTTGGATGCAGGCTAATGGTTAAAATAAGCACTGCAGAAGAAGCAAATGGAACAACATATAATATCATAAACACAATATGATATACTGTAACATTAGAGCAGTAAATATTCTGTTCTTAAGGCCTTCAAAACACTAATACATGTAAACAGGACTTTGCTAATTACACAGAGAGATGCTATTTTGAGGATTGTCTTTTAATCAAGTGGCAACCTGTTAAACACATTTATATATGTCAGGCACTTTGTAATTCGTGTTGTAGAATAGATCCCAAAACACCCAATATTAGAAGGAAGTGTTGCATTTCTCAGTGTGCAGTTTATTTTAGTATAGCCTCTGGTTAAATAAAAAAAAAAAACACTTAATCACTACTTGATTGCACAAGTCAGATTGTGGCAGGCGACACTTTGCATCACAAATCCAATGTCACTTTCAGAGGTAAACAGCCACAATCAACAGAACAGGATTTATGTACGCACAAATATTTGACAAATAAAGTCCACAAAACATAAGCATTGACAGGACACAGAATATACTCTGGCACAAGGCGTGGGGTTAGTTTTGGTAAATAATTGTCTTAATATATCCCACATAGGCCCAGAAATGGTAGAGGTTATTGCTTAACCCTTTGTTTAGTCACACTACGAAAATCACAATAGTTTTTTTTTTTTTTTTTTGTTTTTTTTGCTTTTTCCACCTCACAGGGACTGTTCTAATAAAAAACTTTTTTTTTTCTTTTACTGACCCTAAATTTAACTAAATAATTAAAACTCAAACATTACTCCTTCACTAATCTTACCAACATATTTTGTGACTTGGTTCCAATTAGATGTATTACTGTAGCTCTGTCTGTTTGTATCATTAGCGATTAGCATTAGCGATTAGCATTTCATGACCGTTTGGTTGAGCATGTTTTTAAAAAATTATTACATGAATACTAAAGTATTTATGTAAAACACTCTCAAAGTTAATAAAATGACCAAAAAAATTGAACTTGCCTGCAATTTTGTGTCCAAAAGATAGCAGAGGTGTCGTCACAGTTATGCTCTTCTTCGTTGGTGGTATAATAGTAGGAGCTGAATATATCATTGGCAGCTCAAAAAGTTCTTAAGACTTAAATTTAGATTAGATATCAAGGTTCAAAGTTACCTCTACCAAACAGTTGAGCAACAAAGGGTTAATAATTGTATGCCTTTAAAAGTTTGCCCTGACGCTAAGGAGAATTTAATGTTGTGTAACAATATCCCTACTATTTTGTTTTGTTCTCATTATGTAGTATGTTTTAGCTCTCTGTGCCAATCCCTGTGAAAAAAAAAACACGCCTCTATTTCAGTGAACAATAAATCACCGGGAATGTGGGTCAAGTTATTAAAACATTTACTACCTTAAAACACATGCAACACCTGTTACGTTGCTTTTATGTGGTGTTTTTATGACATTATAGAGAGGCTTTTTGCTCAAATTAGATTTGGGCAAAAACAGGACGCCACTGTGTGAGTACAGCCTCCATTATTGTTTAGATTTCATTGACAGATTTATAGGCAGGTGTTTCTGATCTCTTTATCTTTTAGGGAATTCGATTAGATAAGTGGCCTGCCATGTTTACTTGTTTCTACCCTCTAAATCAAACCAAAATCTTTAAAGACAATCACTATTTTGTACGTCCGGTGTTCACGCACATTCCTACAATCCCTTTTTCTTTCACCCACTTTATAAAGCATGTGTGTTTTCTGTACACAGTCACTCTCAGGGTGACTATAATGCCAGCAAGGTTGTATAATATAATATTACTGAGAGAAAATAATCAGGTTTAATCTACATCTGCATCAAAACACACTCAGTGATTAGCAATAGTGCTAATTGGTTCATGGTGGACCGTGTTTTTTTTTTTTTTTTTTTTGGAAAGCTTTAATTCTGTCACACCGTAGTCCAACTAATGACTGCTTCTGATTTATGACCATTTAAATTCACCATGGTGCTGTAGTACCATGCACGAGCACAGTGCTGTAAATTTTGCTGCTCTGCCACGGCTTCAGATGTGCACATAATTTAAAGTGGTAGCAAATGTGTACGAGTAGTTTGGCATCAGCACCAGGAGGGTCTGAGAGGCCTGGTTCTTCTATTCATTTATTTAGTCAAGATACGATTTAACTGATTAGCCAAGACCATTGTGATTAAGATTGTATTCTAGCAAAGGCAAAAGTGAGCAATGGTGGTGATAACGTTAGATAAGATAAGATAAGATAACATATCAAAACATAACATAATATAACATAACAGGTAGAAAAACACAAGTGACAGTGAAATGAAAAGAAAAATGAGAAATGTATGTATTTACGCTAACAAATAAATATATGAATATATAATTGAGAATTAAACATTCTTAAAATGTTAATGATATTTACATGCACATTATTTGCACAGTTTACTTTCTGGTTTCAACTGTACATGATGTAATATGGGAGTGGGGGTTACTCTGACTTGTATATTCTACTGGCTGTGTGTGTGTGTGTGTATGTGTGTGTGTGTGTGTGTGGACAAGAGGCGTTTCTTCTTGCACAGTGGATATAAAAGCCGACTGCTGATGGAGCTGCTCGGGATCTAAGACAAAACACATGTCTGCCCATATGACAGTCCATTTGTATTAGGTTTAGTAATTTTTAAACTAATAGTCATAAGTTATGTTAAGAACAGTTAAAATAATTACAAAATGATATATAATGATATATAATATATTTAGACCATCTATTCTCCATCTGCATTCTGAGGTTATTATCTCGTTTGACCTGGAAGGTTGGAGAAGCAGCCTCTAGCTGAATGGTCACTGGTTCAAATCCCTAGACTGACAGAGAAATTGTTGGCCAATCTGCCCTTGAGCAAGGCACTGAACCGACCATTTGCTCCCTGGGTGCTTGGCATGGCAGCCCACTGCTGCGAGTCTAGAGTGAGTGGGTTAAATGCAAAGGGTCACAGAGTGTGTCAACTTATAATGGAGATTGTTCTTTGTGCTGCAGTGACCTACATTTGATGTCTAGTAAAGGTATAAACTGTAAACACATCTGACCAAAACAAGAAGAATTAATTACAGTACAAGAAACATTGAGAATTCACAGATATTTCTCAAAACTCGGGCATGAAGTTTGATGTGTTGTATTTTTTAGAATTTTTTATGCAGACAAAATGGGGGGGGGGGGGGTCCATAAATTGTAAATAGATAAAACAGGACACTTTCACAATTGATTTAGATTTCCATTCTATGGAAAAAAAAAAAAAACAACAACAACCTGACAATCCAACCATTTAAAATTTCATTACTTTCCATTTAGCCATGAATTACAAAACAAAAGCATCTATTTTAATTTGGACTGTTGTGTTTTAAAATTATAAAATGCATTCAACATTCAATTTTCATTTCTGAAAAGCAAATACAGACCATGAACCACTGGTGCTGTAGGTTTCATACCCGTCGAGCACATAAACTAAGTGTCATTAATTTTATTACACTGACTTGTGCCTGATTTGATCATTTTTATCAATAGGAAACTGAGCTCTTCAGCTCAGTGAAGCAACCACAACCTTGTTGATGAGAGATAACTAAATATGCTGACGAACAGCAGTTTTCTGAGCCAAGGGGCGGTTATGACCCACAGCTGTTATAATTACCCACCAAACAGCAGCGCACAGAGTCATGTCTTTATTACATACAACAGCGCGGTGCATTTTGTTACTTGGAAAACAGAGGTTCACTTTCTGTGTTTTTGCAGTAGATTTGAGCTAAGCCTTTTCTATCTGTCAGATAGAACAGGAAGTCCCATTTGGAGATGGTGACACTGTAAATGTGACATTCCTTCATGCAACATTAAGCTCAGAGTGAATTGCATGCACAATTGGTTATTAAACACTTCTGAAACACTCTGTTGGAGGCAATAGCTGTCCATTAACTAGTCAAGGCAATACATTATATGATGAGAAAAGGGTAGTTGGAAGGTCATCAAACATCCAGACGGATGTGTTGGTATAAAGTGTACTGGTCTGAATACAGGTACAATGTAAAGAATGTAGAGAATCCAGGCTAAAATGAATACATGATGTCATATAAACCCTGCCTTGACATTAAGAAGTTGTTTTGAAAATGTTTCAGTATTTTTGATGGTGAGACGTCCTTTGCATTCACTGACTGACTAGACCAGATTAATTTAATGCGTATGAGGCAACATTCTTCATGCTCAGACAGTAGAGTGTTAGATTTCAAAAGTTTTTTTTTTGTTAATATGCATATGCAATTCAATTATTCTGCTGTTAAAGTATAAATACTCTTTTAAATCCATAAAGTTCATGAAAATAGCAGGCTAATGCATATTCTAAGTATATCGTATCTGTGTGTGTTTTGGTGTTATTGGCGTCTGTGTTGTGGCTGTTGTGTGCAGTGTAGCCAGTGTGATGTCACTGGAAAAGAACATATGAATCTATTTTAAGATTCTCTCTTTAACTCATCTTTATTTTTACAAACACATGTAATGAGTATCGGTCTCACCATCTGTCTGTGCTTTATTTACAACAATAGATATTGACATGAGTATCTATCAGTGACAAGCAGACGTGCATTTGGTGGAGCAGATAAATGTGATATAGATCAGTTTGGTAGGGTGGGACTCTGTCAATGATTCAGTCAATTAGCATACTGCATAGCAGGTAGATTGCCAGACGAAGAATCAATACTCTCATTAATCTGTGAAAGAAAAGGTGTCTTTACCTAATAAAACATAACGCCACATAAATATCTGTTACATAATGTTTGTTACTGTCGGTTCATGGATTCAGACCCTTATTTTTTAAGGTTTGGAGTTTTTTTTTTTTTTAAATTATTGTTATGTTAGTAATCTCATTTTCATTTTTAGGATTCAAGGGGAAGGACTGCTCTGTGGATATTGACCTTTGCTCTTTCGGAATGTGCAGTGAACATACGATAATGTGCACCGAGACCAAGGATGGACACAATGTATCTTGTACATGTTCAAGAGGCAAGTAAGACTGTCAACCGTGTCACAGTTATATTGATAATTGGATTAGCATGAAGTCATGCATAAGTTGTCAGAAACACCTCATGTCCTATTCACTATATACTGAAGAACATGTTGTTTCAAATATTCATAATACAGTGGTACCTTTACTTACAAAAGACCCAGTTACGAACCCAAGTTACGAAAAACCTTTGCCTCAATTTTTCGCCTCTGAATACGAAAGAAAAAAAAAAAATTCTAAATACAGTACTGTATGTAATTACTATACGTAACTATGTAATTTACGTAAATACGTGGGGGGAGGTGACTATACTTTGAATTTCCCCGTAGTGATTAATAACCTATATCTTTCTGCTAATTGTGACTTTGACCTGTGACCTTTACTCAAATGGATCATTGCATCTGATGCGTATTACCTATAGGTATATGCCCATGTAATGTCATGGTAATATCTCAAGTATTCATTGAGTTATAGCATGATATGTCTCTGCACACACACACACACACACACACACACAGTGATTACAATAATCTCTTGCAATCAATGTTGGATGAGATTAACTATAAATAACTTTCAATTTCAATTTGACTCAGTTGTATATGATCTTCATTGCTTTTCACAAAATGGCATTTTTTTATTCTACATTCCAGCTAATACTCATTGATTTGACACATTATTTATTCAATTTAGTGGACCTTACCAAACAAAATAAATAATATATCAAATCAATGAGTATTACCTGGAATGTAGAGTAAAAAAATGCCATTTTTTTATTAAAAAAAAAAAAAAAATGAAAAATTGAGTTATCTGTTTTTGCAAATGATCTCTTCATATATGATATTTCTATGAATCTTTCTATAAAAATGTCATGTGGGGTTAATGTTATGTTGATTTTCGGCCTGAGAACAGCAAAAATTTCGACTATACCTGTCAGATCGGTTATCATGTATAGGTAACTCTAAAAGTCCCTCAATTATATATTGATCTTAGTGTCTTAAAGATATTAAGTTTCAAACTCTAGCTGACAAACTTAACCAGCACTGCAAAACGGAATGTTATTTTAGTGTCAGTCAGCCCTCGGATTTACCTGCATGAGGTTGACCGTGCTACAACAGGAGCTGCCAAAGTGACAAACATAACACAAGAGAAAGTGGCAGAGACCTGCCAGTAGTAACCAGGCTTTAGGCTCTATGCGTAGGTTCAACGCTACTTACAAATGGTGCGAGTACAAACATTTTTCCTGTCAGTACAACCATTATTCAGTCCACCCTTCACCACAGCTGCTCAGCTATCTTTTCCAAATGAATAGCTATTACGTGCAACTTCTTGTAACCCAATCAATAACCGTAACTTCATTACTCCTGTTGCACTTATGCTCCGCAGATGTCAAAGTGAAGAATTGTGAGTGATTTCTTATGTAAATGAAAGCAACCTGCGGTGAACTGCTCTACCTTGATCACTTCTCAAGGGCAAACTGTGATGCTGCCATGTCGAGATGTTTCACATCAACAGTCTTGGCATCCACATAATCTAATGCCTGCCAGTGTAATGTGATGCAAAACATGTTATTCACACACACACACACACACACACACACTTCCAACTGTACATTATATCCCATGTCAGCCTGTTGACCTAGTATTTAGTACTAACACTAAATCATATGTTGAATTCGTCTGGAGCAGATGTTCATGTTAAAAAAAATATAATAGATAAAGCTTGTGTATATTCTGCGTACGTTTTAGGTCAGTGATGTACATTTTTAGAAGTTTGATTCTGGACTCCACCACAATGAAATGAAATGAAATTAAGATTGAAGTCCTGGGTTTTAACTCAAAAGGTCTAACAAACATATACCATTAACCATTTAAGAATGAACCACATTTAAACTGTTTTTTAAAAGACTAATATTTGGCTCTTTTCAAACAGAATTGTGCATTTTAAAATGTGGTCGACATAACCAGCAAATGCTCTATTTGGGTCTTAATTCTTCATTAATTCAACTTTACAACCCTATTTCTGAGTCATTTTGAACTCTGCCCCTTTAAATGCAAATGAGCCACTTAAGGCCCCACCCCCCTTAACTGTGCTGCTCTGTCTTATTCAGCCACTTGTGTTCATTCACACAATCAACAAGTGCACAAGTAATCAGCTTTACTAATGTGGATATATTTTCAAACACTACTGAAAATGTTCATCCTTATTTGGGCAAATGTTGTAATATAACTAGTTATAGGCGTAACAAAATAATGCTACGCCCACACCAAAAGGCGAATTTGGTTTGGACGTTGTACAATTCGCGGCCACTCCAAACGCGCGATGCTTGAGTCTGGACGTCGTCGCCTTTGGGTTCACCCGATCCTGCAGCAGAAGAATTCCACCACCTCCTCCAGGAACTCTGTCTGGATCATGTCCGGTATTTCAGGCTCAGTTTTTCTTTCTGCCGCCTTCCAGGTTGGTCTGAGCGTCATACATCATTCTATCACAACGTTGGCAGAATCTCAACGCTGATTGGCTTTCATAGCACGCCGTCACGCAAATATACCTGAAAAGTTCAATATTTTCAAATCCACTGTTTACGTGTATTTGTAGCAAGATGCCTGGACGCTCCAACGCGCCACAGAAACACCTCCAAGGAATGCCTCCAACCCGCCACCCCTGATGAATCTGCATCCAAACGCGTTTCTACATTGACTTTGTATGTAATCTCGATGCATGAATATGAAAATTCATGTTCGGTGTGGCCGTACCATCAGAATGAATTGACCCAATTTATTGCTGGAATGAATATAAAGATATGTTTGCAGCACCTGAAGTGTTCAACTTCAGTCCTTATGGACTGTTAGGGTCCAAATATACAAATAAACAAACCAGTGACTAACAAAAGTGAGCTTAGTGAAATGTGCCCCCTTTAAACAGAATCCCTCCACTTGTAAGAGGCTCAAAAATAGTTGGACAATTGAATGACAAGCAGCTTCATTTTCAGATATGAGCTGTTCCCTGGTTATTCTACTGTACTCTGTTCTACAAATGAAGCCAATACAAACTGAAAGTGATTCCAAATATTGAATTTGCGTTAATAGCTGTTCACTGGGATTCTCAATATGAGGTTCAAAGATGTGCAAGTGAAGGAGGCCACACCAAAATGAATCTATTTGAGATGTAGGAAAATCTTTAGGAGTGGACAGACAGACAGGTAGGCAGTTAGATGGACAGACAGGCAGGCAGGCAGGCAGGCAGGCAGGCAGACAGACAGACAGACAGACAGACAGACAGACAGACAGACAGACAGATAGATAGATAGATAGATAGATAGATAGATAGATAGATAGATAGATAGATAGATAGAAAAAGGCTAGTAAAAAAAGACTAATTGTAAGTTTATTAAAGATGATACTTTTTAGGACAGTAATAATATACACTTGTATATTGTATATTAATCCATATATTTGGATTAATTTTGTTTCCAGACACAGTCCACCTTTTATTCCTATGTGTATATATATGTATATATATATATATATATATATATCACTAATCATCCATGACCAGGTCCAATGATCACATACTGAACTACACTTTATCTGTCAAGAATAAATCACAATTTTTTCAGGAGAAGAGGTGAAAAAAAATAAATTACGGCGAACGGTGTACCCATATATACATATGTATTAGATTATTTCCGAATGCAGCGGAAGTTTCATTGTATTTTCCATAAAATGTTCGCTCTCCAGAAGCTGTTGTTTCATCAAAAGCCCCTCTTGGCATGAGATACTTTTTGCAGTTCAGCAGCTGTTTATGTTTTGTTTTTGTTCTTGTCTATAATGCTACAGTTTTATTTTAGAATGAAACTGCTTATTCTGCAGTAAGCCAGCTTCAATGGCTGGTTCTTTTATACTCATTTTTCCCACATTGCTATTTGTAAAGAGTATCACAAGACCCTTATGCTGTGTGAAGCATTCATATTCACTACACATAACAAATGTTCTAAGGTAGATAAGTGTCAGGTTATCCCACATAACAGCTAGTGTAGCACCAACTATAATGTTCTTTAAGCACAGACGTGTTTGTTCTCCTTAATGGTTTGTGTTTGCTGCGTGTACTGTAACTCTACACGGTGTGAGGTTTCCTTGTATAGATTGCCTTTGATCGTAGAAATCAGTACAATTTGACTTCTTCAATGTAATAAATCACAAGGGCAACAACTTGCTCTTATTAAACATGATTAAATGATCCAGTGAGCTGAGTCTGCATGTGCCCAGCAAGCTCTTTGAATCAATACTAGCTTTGAAAACCCGCTTTTGTGTGTATAAACAAAGACACGCTGATCCTAATTGGCTGAGGAGTGAAACCAAGCAAAGGAAATCCAATAACAATGTTTTGTTTTTTCTATTTTTTTTTAAACATGCTGCAGGGTTTGGAGGGTCATTTTGTGAAGTAAATCTCAATGAATGTGAGTCAAAGCCATGCCAGAATGGTGGTATTTGTGTGGATGGCATTGACCTCTATCAGTGCTTCTGCTCAGAGGGTAAGTAGAATCACAATTACATCCCCCAATATTCAAGATAATGTGATTATGTGGATAATTCTGGCTGCTATTTTAAGTGCGCAAACATCCAATTTTAGCCTAGGAGGTCTGACCCTCAGATTAATTAAACACCCATTTAAAACATGTTGGCACTCAGAGTGCTTTATTACGCTGTTTGGTGTTTTTGTCTATATTGTGACGGCCAGATGGACAAACGGGTGATAAGGCATTGGGTTATTTTCACTGCAGCCATAAATTTTAATGGCAAAGCTTTGTTCCTCTTCACTGGTGTAAAAATCCTTCATGTAATTTATCATCAAACGCAAATCATCAGCACTATCATCACACTTAGGGATCGTCATCTCTCTTTTTTTTTTTCCAATTTGTATTTTATTGGGGATTTTTTTTCCCATTTAAAATAATAGAAAAACAAAAAAGCAACTGATATTGACACAGTTCACACATATTGAGGATGATGAAAAAAAAAAAAGGAAACAAGGCAGTCAGAGACAACAGACCGCTACCAAGGCGGTGTCATATGAACCATAGGTGTTGACCCATCTGATGCTCGAAGGTGAGATGATGTGAATGGAAAAAAAACCCCCGCTAGATTCTATGACCTTTAGTGTGACCTTGACCTTTGACCTTCATTGCTCAAAATAAAAAAAAAACAAAACACATTTTTCAGTGAAAATCTGTTATTTTCATATATTATTATCATATCATTTTTGATTAAGCTCATTAAGCCCCCCCCCCCCCCCCCCCCCCCCCCCGCCAGCATTATATCATTAATTGAACATAAAAACAACTGTCTTCAATCAGTCGAATTTGTCAATCTATCGGAGTTTTATTGACAAATCATTGTTTCAGAATATATCCGCTACGGAGCCTCTGAACAATCCAAATGAGTCACATCTGAAATGAAGCCTGCATTTAACTGAATTATTAAAATGTATTAAAGGGAGCAGTGATTTAAAGGTTATTAGGTATTTTAGATGAGTTGATGCTTTTTCTCGCCAGCGACTGTTTAGCTCTTTGAGATTTAACACATCTCTGCCCCTCTAAAGAAATGTCTATGCTGCAGGAAGTGTTGCTACCAAATGGACAGAGCACTTCTTTAACTCTGCTATAGGCTGTTTCTTATCTCTAGACTTGATAGAGTGCAGTATATTGGGACCAAATGTAGGTAACTGCCATCATTCAATTGAGAAATGTAAAAGGATTCACCCATTTGGCACAACTGGAAACGAATCCCAGTTCTTATCTCCCTGTTGGACAACTACATGTGTTTACTCTGACAGCTGTCAAAATGTAGCTCATTCTCGGCAAAGCCACGCACCATAGAGTTTTGGGATAATGTCCAAGTCAAACACAATAGCTTATTTTCCTGATTAGCAGAACGTGAGCCAAAGAGCACCACTAATCCAAGAAGTCTTTGTGTTTTACAGTGTGTGATGGTGACAGAATACATTTGTAAGATGTGAAGTATATTTATATGCTTACTTTACTTGCTGTTGTGTGAAAAATTAAAATACACATTTCTCTGATCACATATAATCATATGAATGTCTCACTGCTTCATAAATTGTCACTTGCAACATTAGAGTTTCGAAGAAATAAATCTGGGCTATTTTTCCAATAATTTCTTGGTCCAGTTGACATCTTACCTGTGAGACATACCTCTGATTAAACCTTGATTGCGGGTGAAGTGTGTTATGCATTTTTAATGAAGTCAGGATAATCGTCAAATTTTATGACATGGAGAGAGGTGGAAATTGGTTCCATGGTCAGTCTGAGAAATGATGAGAATTTGACCTGCACCGATGGTGCTGATAGCCAAGCATTAGTCATGGGCCTCCTGTAGCTGCAGTGTGTGACAGTGCTAATGACAGTCATTTTGTAGCGTGACCATGCGATGGAATATATTTATGGGGGACTAAAATGCCAGAAATTGGCACCACTCACTTTTACCTTGTGACATTAACATTTTATTTTTAAAATATCAAAAGTGCTGATACAACTTGGAATTAATCATCAAGAAAAAAAAAAAGTTGATTAGGTGCACATTTAAGACAAAGAAATCGATTTAATTTTCTCAAATGCAGGATATGACACTGAAGGGTACACCGTACTCATGTTTTCAGGTTTCAAATCATGTGAATTTCACAAAGTTTTTAGCCATGATTGGATACAAATTAGTATCTTAACTGATGTTCACTGACATTTAAACAACAATTTTTTTTTCCCCCTTATACTAGGGTTTGGAGGGTTGAACTGTGAAATCAACTATGATGAATGTTACCATGGATACTGTGCCAATAATTCCACATGTATTGACCTGGTAGCAGACTATGAGTGCATCTGTCCTTTGGGCTTTACTGGTGAGTTATCTGTGTCATCATCATTTTCATAGGTTAGACTTTAATGAATCTAGTGTAGATTGATTACTCTTCAACTGTGATAATGGGCAAAAATAGTCTGTGTGTGTGTGTGTGTGTGTGTCTAAGGCATCACAAAAAAGCTGACTGCTCCATTTTGGATATATTTTTGGTGAAGGAACAGACAAGCAAAAGCAGCAAGTTGATATGACCAACATTTTGGGGAATATTAATCATTTTAGAACACAATAGCCTTACATTCACATTTCTTTGCCCAGAATCATGGAACCATAGTATTGAAGTGGGTTACCTAGCAACAGATAAACAATAGAGCCACATTACCATAGTGTCAAATTTCATGTGCAGAACTAGACATGCCTGCTGAGAGGTCATTCAACTGAAAAGGCCAGTGGAGTTTACCATAAAAGTATAGACTAAATAAATATAGATAAACATCTTTTCCCAGAAGTCAACATCACCAGTGGTTCCCCACTGCTCAATGTGCTAGTCTAATGTAAGATGCCATGTCCATGTTCCAATTTCAGATTGGCTGCAACTAAATGAGTATAAAATCTATTTATTTCTAGTTAAGTGGACTATAGCACTCTCAGATTACTGCTGAGCATACTAAGCATATATTAATAGCTCAGACATAATATGTTAATATTTATATATTATTCTGCACTATATGAGTTAAAAATAAAGAAGCTGTCGTGTCAAGGGATTGCTGTACACAACTAGAAAAGAACTCCGCCAAGGTATACCCCCCACCCCCGGATCACCACCAAAATCGAATCATTACCAGATCTCTTGTACACAAACATCCAAACCAGCCAACGAAAGCAAAGCCAGCAAAAATATAACCTCCTTGGCGGAGGTAAATATAAATTGTGTTCTGCAGTATTTGTAATGTTATATTAATGGTAGTACAGTATAGACAGGTATGGAAATCTATTTTAGGCTATGGAGAGAAAGTGTAAAAGGAGAAGACATGAGGCTGTTACTTCACCTGGTTCCATTAAACAATGCATACAACACTGATCATGCTACTTAATCACATGAATGAGCATTACTATCTGTCGTAGAAATCACTAGTGGGAAGAAGGAACATAATGTTAATGGAGTCTTCTTTTTTTTTTTTTCTTGCATTAGTCTTTATAGTGCTCATTTAATCATCTGTATTTACCTTTCAGGTAAGAATTGCTCAACAGCTGTCTCTACATGTACATCAGATGGTGAGCACTGCAAAAATGGAGGAACCTGTTTCCATAATGCAGCCGGTGAAATACATTGTATCTGCCCCCCAGGTATATAATAACAGCATTTTCTTACAGTACATTTGTATGAGTTTAACCTAGGTCTTTTTGATATTAAGGTATTAAACTTGGCCATCAGTAATCCTACGCTGTCTAGTTATTATAACCGGAGGGTGTCATGTGTTTTGTTATTTTTTTAGTTTATTCTACATCACAGGTGTCAAACATGTGGCCCAGGGGCCAAATCTGGCCTGTCGAAAGGTCCAGTCTGGCCTTTGGGATGCATATGTCTAATGCAAAAATAGGTTTCAAGATATTAATAATCGTTTTAGTTCAGGTTCCACATTCAGATCAGTTCAGAAATGGATCAGAACAGTAAAATACTATCACAATAATCTATAAATATTCCCAACTCTAAATCTTTCTCTTTGTAAATGTAAATATTTTCACATATTTAAGTCGAATTTTGCCAAAAATGTAAATAATCTGAACAAGTATGAAGAACCCGAAATGTTTAAAGAGAAGTAAGTGCAATTTTAACAATATTCGGCCTGATGTTCGACAAGCAGAAGAAAATATGATTTTGAACTCCCATTTGCAAGAACCACTTTGAAACAAATGTGTGTTTCTGTGGCTGGTGTAAAAAAGTGGAATGAGCTTGATTTGGACATGAAACAATGTATTAATGTTAATCAATTTAAGTCTCAATATAATAAAAGAATCATGGCTTTGTATGAAAAAGTGTAAGACGGCAGAAAAGTTAAATAGCCATTTCTGTACCTATGATTTAAATATAAGGTCATCTGTGGTTTCTTTTGTTTTATAATATTGTTTTCAATATTATATCTATGTTCTGAGAATGGGGCAGGGGTTAAATAAGACTTTGTTCTTCAACCTGCTCCAGTTCTTCATACATGGGATGCATTACTTTGTGTGAAGTCTACTATTGTATATATGGATGGTGAAGTTTGATTTATGTATGCATTCCATGCAAAAAAAGAGCAAATAAAAAATGAATGAATGAATGAATGAATATTAAATGTTTTTTTGCATCTGTATTTGATCCATTGTGAGCTATAAGATGTAGAAATGCTAACCAGAAGCAGAACACCATTAAAATTATGTTTATTATTTTAGATTGTTCATGTTATTCACATTGTTTGAAAGGATACAGTAATTCATTGATGTAAACATTTCCATTGTTTAATTTGACTTTTTTCAGTCTAAAATATAGAGAAAAAGTTTGGAGTTGACATCATTTTGTGTAATATGATGTTATTATTTCATTAGTTTGGTCCATTTCAGATCAAATTTAGCTGTGAACTAAAATGAATTTGACACCCCTGTTCTACATAATTCCTTCTTGTAATTTCACCTCATAAAAACACATATTAGTGGTGTACATTACTGTGTTATCACTCAAAAAGCTTTTACCTCCAAGTGAATAAAATTACAAAGCGCATATACTGTATACAAAACCACAAATCACTTTCAATTAGTGAAATGAGCTGCACACTACAGTTTTCTGTAGGTTTTGTACTGTCGCTGAAATCCCTCCTTGGTTTTAGTCCTTTAGGCAGTGGCTGGATAAAATATGTAAATCAGCAGAGAGGAAAAACACTGGCAATAACACTATTACGTGAAATCACAATCCATGATGGGTGCCAGACGTGGGAAAACAGGATACTGTATACAGCACAGCACATCAATCACTTTCTTTGATCCCACCTCTTACAGGATACCATGGCAATGACTGCTCCTCATCTGCGAACCCATGTGTGTCTAATCCTTGTGACCCTGAAGGGACTCTTCTCTGTGAAGAGCTGGCAAACACTTATAGATGTGTGTGTAAACATGGCTACACTGGGGTGCACTGCAGAACATCTATAAACTACTGTGTTGACGGCCTGTGTCAACAGGGTTCAGCGTGTGTGGATCTATCGCCTGGGTTCAAGTGTGATTGTTTACCAGGTAGGTTCGACATCCAACCGAGGCTTGTCTTAAACACAGGCATTTACTTGAGTGATCATGTCCACAGTAGACTAACTCCTGGCCTGATGCTTTCACTTGTTCAGCTTCCTTCACAGCGGGAGTCTAATCTCTCTGGCCTTAAGCAACAACACATAACAGCTTTATAAAGTGTGTAAGTCAGAGCTAAGTTGTGATCGGACTTCAAAGCAGTGTAGATGCTTTAAATGTTTGAATGGCCACTTAAGGATGAGGAGTGTGTTTTTATTAATGTATGAGTTAACAAATAGAAATGCATGTCTTTAAATCTGCATAATTAAAGCTATTTATATGCAGTATTTTCTCCGCATAATGTTTACCAGTTCAAAAATACTGATAGTTTTATTTTGCTGTGTAAATCGAGAGAATAGTTTGACATTTTGAGAGGAATCATTTCTTTCTCACTAATGTCTTATATGTGTAAATAGTGTAATAATAAATAGTCTCCACAGATCTATGTCAAGGAACTAAAACTCTTAAAAGGATTCAACTTCTTTCATTTGGTTTGTTTCATCCTTTCAGAAGATAATGTGTAAAAATTCACTATTTTGTGTTTTATGGGGAGGGTCTTTTGTCTGGAGAACAGAAACTTTCTGTCTCCTCCGGTTGCCTGGCAACTACTGTATTAAATGAAGTGCTTTTGCTTTTGCCTTGGAAAAAAGGGGGGAAAAATTTAAGAAAATTAACAAATCATCACACTATATACTCAGTCTATAATGTCAATTTATTTCTCTGCGTTAACAAAACTTTAACCATAAATGAAAGGTTCTTTTTTTCGAGTCCTTGTTGCAAAAAAAAAAAATTAATTAAAAAAAATAAATAAAACATCCCAGTGCTTCTGGTTTTCTCTCTGTAGGTTTAAGTGGGCGGTTTTGTGAGATAAACATTGATGATTGTGAAGGAACACCGTGTGGAATTCTGAGCATTTGTAAAGATTCTCTCAATGCCTACCAGTGCTTTTGTGCGCCTGGATTTATTGGTAAGTGACAGGCATTAAGTAGTTATTCTGAAAGGGAGACTTGATTCTCAGAGGCAATATGTCAACATGTGCACCTCATGCTTTTCTAGGAAATAACTGTGAGATTGAAGTAAATGAATGTTTCAGCCAGCCTTGTCGTAATGGAGGCTCCTGCATCGATGAGCTCAACTCCTTCAGCTGCCAATGTCCTCGTGGAATAACAGGTATTTATTATCTTTACCATGATTTCTTCAGATTTAATGTGACCATTGACAAATGGTAGCCAACTTCAAACCAATATGCATTGACAGAAAGCTTTGTGAGTATTTATTAGACCAGTTAGACAGTAGAGGAGATGCTAGTGCTTTTTATATATTACTGTTTAAGTAATAACTGTGCAGTGGTTAGAACTCATGCCTCACAGGAAAAAGGTCCCTGGTTCTATTCCCACACCAGACCTTTCTGTGTGGAGTTTGCATGTTCTCCTCCTATCTGTGTGGGTTTTCTCCAGGTACTCTGGTTAATTGGTTAATCTAAATTGTCCATAGGTGTGAATGTGAGTGTGATTGTTTGTCTATATATGTTCAGCCCTGAGATGAACTGGTCACTCATACAGGGTGTACCCCGCCTTCACCCATTGTAGCTGGATTAGACCCCTGTGACCCTAGAGACAAGATGAGGTAATACTGTTTAATGTAAAAAAAAGCTAAAATTTTCACTTTCATGGGTCTCAGTAGGACATGCCATTGCACATTGATGTCACCATTAATCATTTTTATATATACCATTACATTTATGGTTGTATATTTGTAAGAATAAATAATTCCTCACCCAGGGTACATCTATCTGAATGTGAATATATTCAGTTAATAAATGTTGGAGCCTCTAACAGTAGTTTTAAGCCTTTTTCTTTTTAGATTTGAAACTAGACTACATATAGACCCTTTAAGTGATCAGCATTGATATTTTAATACTTACAGGGCAATAAAATATAGGCTCAGTCAGCTAAGGTAACTGGCTAAATGTGCAATGTACAGTATGGACAGAATAAATGATGAAACAAACTATTACCTATTGGGTAATGTGGAATTAATCCAACAATGATGTCCTTGTTTATTTTCCTGAGACTTAACGGCAAAAAGGATTAAATAATACTAGGAATGTCACTTTATGAGTCATATGAAATAACACTGTATATTTTATAAAGCGCATTTAGTGAAAAGAGGTAGAATGCCTGTGTTTACTTGGATCAGAGGTACAGAGGTAGTCTTTAATTATACCAGCCAAGTCTCAGCTATGTGCCAAAAACATGCTAACCCTAATACACAATTTGTTAATATGGGAACAGCATGCATTCTGTAAATATGATGTGACAGTTAGTGTTGATTGGAAAGATGGAGCTGATTGCAGACAGCTGAAGTGCAATAGAGTACAGTAGAGAAAGCTTTTAATCCTATATTCCATCTGACCTTGACACCTCTCAATAATGGAAAGTGTCTGTTGAAGAATAGAAGCCATTGGAAGCCCATCAGGATATATTTTTTTTCTTTAAATGTTTAAATGGCTGCCCATGGTTACAGGTAGAAAATCGCCTCAGCCCAAAAAAACATATTCTTTTTGTATCTTCCGGAATTATAGTTGACTTAGAAGATAGTCAACCTTTCTCCAAACATAAATGTCTTTCTGAAAATTTCCCAAACATCATGGCAATTGGGTAAAATGTTCTAAATCCAACCATCCTGTCTCATATTTGCTACTTATATTTCAGAGGAAATCTTTTAAAACAGTGTGGTAGAAATTATTCCACCCAGTATCCAGGCTTTTCTTACACACACACACACACACACACATTCACATATACTTGTTTTCATGCCTCATGAGGACCAAGTTTGTAATCATCTTCATTTCACTTTTTTTTAAATAAAATAAAACAATAATATTAATAATACAAATTTGAAAATGGAATTTAAAATAAATAAAAATTAATGAATTAATAATAATAATAATAATAATAATAATAATAATAATAATAATAATAATAATAATAATAATAATAATAATAATAATAATAATAATAATAATAATTATTATTATTATTATTATTATTATTAAAAAATAATCAATAAACATTTTTTATTTTTATTTTTGAACTAAACACATCTCCATACCTTTGAAAAAATACATGTTTTATTTTGCACCTGTTTCCCTCATGCTTTATGGGGACTTCCAGAAAAAAAACAAATTAATGTATTTATAGGGTCACATCATTTCTATTTTACTAGTGAGGACCTTTATTTATATTTAACCCTCGTGGGGACCTGAATTTTGGTCCCCATAGTGTCAGAGGTCCCCATGGTGTGACTGTGTAAACACATCAATGTCACCATTAAGATAGGTACAATATCACACACACACACACAACACTTTACAAAGTGATGTTTTTTAATCAATCCAGTTTGTGTGTATCCATGACGACAGGGAAAACTTCTTGCATAAAACTGTAACTAACGTGCATCTGAAACATCAAATATATATTATATAGGTACATAAATCAATATTTTAGCTACAGTAGATTTAGGAAACAGACACATTTAATGATGTTGTGACAAGATCTATATAAATAAAGGAATACACTTGGACAATTACAGCATCACAAATTTTCCTTAACATTTGTAAAACACCAGCAATATCCTGATTATAACTCATCCATTAAGCTTGTCTGTGCTTATGCACCTGAACCACTTCCCTTGTGGTGCACAACTTCAAATATGACTCCATCAAAAGCAGTCTATTTGTTTACATTCTAAACTGAAATGTAATGACAAGCAATGAAACCATGCCTTCGACTGGTTCTGATGAAATGTAAGGAATCACTGTCAGTCAGAAAACGTGGTGTATGGTCGTGAAAAACATTTTTTTTATGGAACAAGTGAAAATGATCTTGATAAAATACATTGAAATATGATTTTTTTCAGTTTTTTATATCTCACTGAAAGGTTACTCTTTGGGTAATTATGTCTTATTTTAAGTGTGATGAGATATTTGGACTAGAAATGAGAAAAATCTAAAAAAAATCAAAAAAAATCTTTTTGATCTTTGCAGTGTACACACTCATTTGGTGCATCAATACTAAGATGTGAACTGACCTGCAGTTCAAAAATAGCTTCAGTCCTTTGTCCAATAGTTCATGTCAGTAAAGAAACATCAAGCTTTGACTTCTTTTTAATGGACTACATCTCTTGTTGCTTTTGAAAGAAACCACTGAGTATTTCACCAGATTCTCTGAGAAAAATATAGATAAGTATTTTAGAGAACACCCACAATAAAACCACAAATCACCTCTGTGTTCCATTCAGTTTGGGTTTGTTCTGAACCATCCAAGCAATGTTACAATTTAGTTTCAACAAGGAGCGATCTAAGCAAATAACATTTTCTACCTCCATAAGCTTCATAGATTCAATTATAAAGGAAAAATACTGACATTCAAATCCCATTCTTATACTGTACAAGACATTGTAAATACATCCAGTGTATGTCTCTGCAATACAGTAGATTGACATATGGGCCCTTCTATGAAATTTAGTTCATTTTGGAATCTGCCACTTTTGTAGCTTTTTAGACCCAATAAAAAAAAAAGAAGAATTGTAGCCCTATTTACCCCCATGATGTATGTACCTCAGATAGATGCAAATGGATCTGAGGTGCATTTTATCTTGAAGAAATTGTCTTATATACTGAGATAAATAAAGATATTTTGGTGTTTAAAATGGAATTGTGCATTTTAAAGCATTTATCTGTGCTCTATGTCAGTGTTTGTCAACCAGTGTACCGTGGCACATTAGTGTACCGTGAGAAATCATCGGGTGTGCCGTGAAAAAATGATGTAATTTCACCTTATTGTTACAGTAAGTGAGCAACGTGATTCTAAATCCAACAGCACACACCACTGATCCACTCTGAGCTGAGGCTGTCTTTCTTAAATTCCTGCAAGAGTGTCAGCTTTGTGTTTAACTAAACAGGCTCAGGTTTTGCACTGAATATGTAAATCAAAACTAGATTTGCATTATATTTCAATAATTGTGATGTTTCTAATGTAAAATATGTGTCGTGGTTCAAAAAGGTTGGGGAACACCAACACTGGTCTATGTTATTGGGACTGAATTGTTCATAAATTTAACACGTCCACAGGTGCACAGGTCCACAGGTCCACAGGTCCACAGGTCCATAGGTCCACAGGTCCACAGGTCCACAGGTGCACAGGTCCACAGGTCCACAGGTCCACAGGTCATAACAATAACAATAACAATAATAATAATAATAATAATAATAATAATAATAATAATAACAACAACAACAATAATAATAATAATAATAATAATTATTATTATTATTATTATTATTATTATTATTATTATTATTATTATTATTATTATTATTATTATTATTATTATTATTATTATTATTATTATTATTATTATTATTATAATCATAATCATAATAATATAAAACTGTGTTTATCTTAAAAATAGTTTTTCTTTTATGTCAGTAAATATTTATTATTTACTGACCTATTTACCTTACTCCATAACATTAGTCTACATCTGGTTTGACTTTTTTTTTTTAAGTCCCCATGTCCTATTTTTAGGGACCAGTTTCACGGAAGTATAATATATAGTATAACATCAGAAGTCTTTGGTCACTGTTTAAATAGTACAGACATACAAACAAGACTTTACTAAATGCTATAAAAGTCACAGTTCAACATTTGGGACCTTTCTATGTTACGTCTTTGCAGGAATCTACTGTGAAGTTGACATCAATGAATGCATTTCCTCTCCCTGCCTCCACAATGCCACATGTGTAGATCTTGTGCACAGCTACAAGTGTGTTTGCAGACCAGGCTTTGTAGGTAAGTCACCCGCACTCCATGGACCTAGGCAAGAAATGTCGTTGTACATTTTCAATGAAAAACTAGGTGTTTTGTAGCTGGAAATTGACATTCACTCCTGCAAATGACATCCTACACACATTAAAATTTATGGAAATATGCAATGGTTGTTTTGTGAATTTCAATGCAAGTAAGAAAATGCAGTCTCAGAGGTGATGCAGGGTTTTAATAGTTGGTACATTTGACTGTGTAATGTTTGCAGGACTTTAGTATTGGACTATATTATGTTGGAATGTTATGTCTCACACTGCACAATCCATTTCAACATCTACAGTAAAAATAAAAATCTCAATACGTTGAAGCTTCATTGTACTGATTTGTAGGATTTGAGGAAGATTCACAAATGCTTTTTTAATAGGTTAAGGCGTTGAATGCATAGGTCTCCCTTGAAATAATGTTCTACAGAAAGTTTCTTTTTTTTAAGAAAGTGACCTAATAAAATGCTTGTATCTAATGTAGTAAAGCTAAGACATCTATAGCTACACTGAACTACACCCTAAATATGTCTTGTGCAAACAGTACATGTCAATATAATGACTTGAAGAAATTATATTCAGCTTTTTTAAACTGAATTCTACATTTTAACACATTTTCCCATTGTTCTACATAGTGGGTTTCGGGTCTGAATTCTTCATTAATTCAACTCCACAGGTTCATATTCAACCTTGTATCTGAGTAATGACACTAGAAAAGTTGTTTTTAGTGTTGGCTTCACAACCCCCCCCCATTTTTTCAAACTGGCTTTCGCTTAATTTTGATTTCATTTATTTATTTTATTTTATTTTTTTTTTAATGCATTGCTTGTTTGTCTGTTATGTAAAGTGTCTTTGAGTGTTATTATTATTATTATTATTATTATGTGATCTAAAGTTGGTGAGTACAAACATAAATGGACTAAAACATCACATTAAAGAAAAAAGTACTCCTTTATTCCTTCATTCCATGTACAGTAAATGTGTTTGCAGTTTGTCAGCAGTCACCCCTCATATTGTTTTAAAAACAGCACAATGGTTTGCACACGTTTTGGAAGCTACTGTTTCAGAGTAATGATTTCCCCACATGAGGCTTTGTGATACCAACTGTTCCAAGTACAGCGATGAATAATGACCGGAGTCAAAAACAAACATACTCTATTTCCACCTTAAAACGTCGAACGCAGGATAGTTTTGCTAATAATAATTCCCCCCAGAGCGAGATTTATAGCATATTGTGAACAATTTAACTTCTGATTAAACCAGCTGGCTTCTCTAAATGTGTTCTACGTTGTTGAAGAGAACTTTTTTGAATGATCAGAAATGTACTGAAATATTGTTGTGGTTATAATGATGATATTTGTTTTTATACTTTCTTGTGACAACACCAAAAGCAACTGTTATTGCTTTATTTTGAAATCCTCTTCTACAAAATAAAATAAAAAAAAACGTTCTTACTGTAGAGCTCAATCTTTTTTTTTTTTTTCCCCAGTGTGGAGCTGAAATGTTTGACCTGCAGAATGGACAGCACTCTCCAATTGGTTTCTTGTTAATGTTTTGCCAATACACCAACACCTCCATATAACATATGTATGATCTGTGTTGTTTTCGCCACAGGTGCCACATGTGAAATTGACATTAATGAGTGTGCTTCATCTCCCTGCAAGAACGGAGCCACTTGCATTGACCAGCCTGGTAATTACTTCTGCCAATGCGTGGCTCCATTTAAAGGTAATAAGCACCAAGGGAATAGGGACAAAAGCAAAGTTAATTAACTTCACATGCTATTATTTTCCCTTGTCTGAACTTACTTCATATGTCTTAACAGAATTAGTACATCTTCATTTTCTCTGTGTAGTTAAATAGACAACCTGAGTAATTACCAAGATGTTACCTATGATAGTTTGTTCTGCCTCACAAGGCACAAATGCCATCATTTGTTTAGAAGAAAAATCCAGCAAAAAAAAAAACAATTGAAGACTCACTGCCGCCTTCTCTGTCCACGCCAGTAAACAGAGCCTGTTTTTGAAGTTTTGTTTCAGAGCAGCACAAAGGACTCTATCATTAGTAAATGACAAAAACATTTGTCCAGCCGGATTCTTTGTAGACATATAGTCATGTTCAGAAACCTAGCAACCAGTCAAGAAAGACCTTGGTCAAAACCCAAGGACGACACTGACAGATCTAATGAGATTGTTGGCTGTGAGATCTTCCTGGAAGGACAACACTCAGGGCGGCACTTCACCAATGTAGGCTTTAAAATAGAGTGGCCACAAGGAAATGACTCCTAAAAAAGATGGAATTTACAAAAAGGCACTTCAAAGACACACTGACAGCAGGAGGAGACATTTCCAAACTGGGTTGAAAATGAAAAAAGGAAGCATTCAGCCTTAATTCATACAACTTTCATAACGACACAAAGTACAGAAGAAATACGTCGTGTAATATTATTTTTGCTCCAAGGTCTAGTGGAGCCAGTTTCACTTACATATATGTAAAGTGGATTTTTCCTCAAAGATCAAACCAGAAGTGATTATTCAACAAATTATTAGAATCTGCCAATAAAGTATTTTACAACCCCTCCCTCTCACACACACAAAAAATGGAAGTAAACAGTTGTCTGTTGTCTACCAACACAGCTATTGGTTTAATTCATACCACATTATTATTATTTTTTTTAGATTGCCAGTGACCCAGAAGAGATGTCATTAGATTTTGGGATAAATAGGTCAAATTGATTTTTTTTTTCCTGTTTTACTTGTAATACATGAGATTTCACAAGTTTCTAAAACATCAATATCATCTTCCGCAGCAAAACTATTGGTTGATTTACTATCAAATTAGGTTTATAGACTGCCACTGACCCAGAATAGACATGGTTACATTTGGAGGAAAGTAGGTTAAAATTTAAGTTTTTGTTTTAATGAATGAATAATTACAGGAATCATTTTTTTTCTCCTCCCATTTTCTTATAATGGATGAGATTTTACAAGTTTCTTAAAACATCAATTTCGTTTCAATGTACTTCAAACTTTGGACATATATATATAGAGGCTGGATTGATGCTAAAATAAGCTACAATACATGTGAGGGGTGGGGTTTGTTATGATTGGGGCGCTCTCACAGCAAAAGTATTAGTTTATTTCATACCAAATTAATTTTATAGATTGCCAGTGACCCAGAATAGATCTGATTAAATGTTAAAAAAAGAAAGTCAAACTTAATTTTATTTTATTCCTGAATTTATTTCAATCTTTTTTCCCCCTCATTTTCTTATAGTGGATGACATTTCAAATGTCTGTTGCAGCAAAACTATTGGTTAAATTTATACCAGATTGGTGTAAAAGTATCAACTTTTTAATATTTTTTTTCTTCTCCCATTTATGTATAATGAGCAAGATTTCAAATGTCTCTAAAAACATTAATGTCATCTAAATGTACATTAACCTTGGTACATATTTAAAGACAATTCACATGCTGACATACTGTAACCACACACACTAATGTAGATCGATGTCAAAATAAGCTTCAATACCTGTGAGAATTAGTGTTTGTCATGACTGGAACCACTTATTATGAGCATTTTTAGTTATTTAGGATTATTATACCTATTATTATCCCTATTATTATACCTATTATTATACCAACAGCAGTTCTCCACTGTATCTCTTTGCATTTTGTTGTTAGACCCAATCAACGCCTTATTGTTATTTAATAAATAACACACATAAGAGAACCTTTTTATTTAATACACAAGCCTGTTTTCAGTGTTTCTACTACTTATTTACTGTCCCCAAATGGGAGACACAGTAGCATTGTTACAGACATTGTAATATGGTGATAACATGACAGTGGAAACTCTGCATCAGCCAAGAGATATGTGACAACCACTAGTATTTAAAAACACAGAAAGTGTCAAACAGCTGCGCAGAGTGTTGCTTATTTCCAACAAAAGTGACAGATCAGACAGTTATTTAATCTACCACACAGGCAGCCATTTATGTTAGTGATGGCCAGTTACATAATGTGTTCTTTGCACTGTTTTTTTTTTTTTTTGTTCTTCCAAGCTCTGTGTGTCTGACTGTAGATCTGTTGACAACCTTTCCACCAAGGATGGTATTTGTTGTCCGATATCAAAAAATAAATAAATAAATAGTACCTGGACTACTACAGGCAGTGAATTTCATCCAAATATGAATAGTTAGGATTCCTTCAAGCAATGAAATGGAAGTTGTAGTCACATAAATCACAGAGTTTCTAACCAATAATTAACCTTCCTCAGCTTAACCTCAGATTTTCAAATAAACTGTGTTAATAACTGGAAAAGCACGCAGACTCCACCAAGGCAGATCGCCCACACCTACCCCCTTTCACTTCTGTGAGCAGTGGTCTGACCTGGCCAACGGAATGAAACTCACACATGTGCGTCGTCAACATACCTCCATTGATCACAACCAGCATTTAATAATGTGTCCTGAAAATTTCAGCCAAATTAAGCCATATATATATATATATATATATATATATATATATATTTTATTCATTTTTTTTTTTTTTTAATTTTATTTAATTTTTTTTTTAGTTATCTTACTATGAATCACACACATATACCTCCCTGTTGAGCCACATTTTGTAATATACGCCCCAAAATGTAATAACTTTTTCATTTCATTTTGTAATAAAGCCACATTTTATTTATTTATTTTTAATTTTTTTTGTCTGCATTTGTTCTCATTGTTTAACACCACAGAGAGAGTGTCAACATTGTTTGAGATCAATGCATTTAGTCTTGCAGCCAAATATTTTAATATTTAGTGCATGTGTGTGACCATCATCGGTCCTCCCTGAAAGCTGAGCAGACATCCTTTATTAGAACTCTCTATTATAAGCCAGGGAGGGCAGTGCAACACCTCAGTGATGTGTGGGGGAAACAAAGACTGGACAGGATGGACAGGACGAACGGATTTTGTAATAAACTGCCCCAATGCATTTTGTAATACATTTGAACGCATTATGTAATAAGTTTTTACATTTGGAGTAGATTATTACAAAATGCACTTGCAACTTTTTTATTCTGGAGGAAATGTATTGTAAAAATTGTCTAATATGTCTAATTACCAGCCAAGACATAAACCACTTACATA
Organism: Siphamia tubifer; assembly: GCA_020466265.1. Classification (NCBI taxonomy): domain Eukaryota; kingdom Metazoa; phylum Chordata; class Actinopteri; order Kurtiformes; family Apogonidae; genus Siphamia; species Siphamia tubifer. The sequence continues at coordinate 20,634,045 of CM035797.1, read as the reverse complement.
ATGTGGCAAAATGTATTACAAAATGAAATGATACTACATGTTATTATATTTTGGACGTTATTAAATTATTATTAAAAGTTATTAAATTTTAGACGTTTATAACAAAATGCGGCTCAACACTCCCTCCACATACCTCCATTGATAACCACCAACATATCAACATATCCTGAAAACTTCAGCCAAATCCATCCATAACTTTTTGATCATGTTACAAACAGACAGACAAACAAACTAATAAATGCCGGCATTCCTTGGCGAAGTAATTAACTGCAGTTATGACCAGCTCTCATAATGTACCTGAAGTGTAATGTAATGAAAGCTTACAACAGTCATTCAAATGTCGTTTCTTCACACATACACATGCTGTGTTTTTGTCCTGACCATGTTGGTATTGTCATTTTATACATTTTCCATCATTGTTCTTGTCACTATCTTCATGTGACTCTGCTTTATAGAAATTGTCAGAGGTAGGACTCTTTTTTTTTTTAATTAAAAAGTTCTGAATATTGTCTCTTTCTAGTTTTACATGTTTGTTTTTTTTTGTCTGTAATGTCTTTGGTAACTTCTGTCTATGCATGGCCTCTTTATTTCTCTATTGCTATCGATGTTTGAGATGAATGGTTATATACTGTATAATGCATGACCTTAACACAGTCACTGTGGTTGAAACACTTCCAGCAGTGCACTTGAACAAAGGCTTTAGAATAAAGCAAAGAGCAATTTTCAGTTTTGGTGCATCAGTAATGATGTTAAGTGGTGCACAGCCACAGGTGTGCGTCTATGAGTTCAGTACCCTCGTGACTTGGGGGAAAAAAAAAGAGACTATTCATTTAGTTGTCACAGGCATGAACATTTTTTTAACCCTTTCAGACCTGAATTATAGGTTGTGTTAAATATAATAATTACTTTTTTCCTATCCCTATGCAACCTATCTTTTTTAAAAAAAATCTAAACTCTTTAATTGTTAAATATTTTGTCTATTGTAATGAACATTGTGTCCCAACAGTTGTTAAAATACCAACATGGTCACATTGACATCACATGGAACATGAACTTCAATAGTCAATATATGCCTTTTTGTTTTAAAATATAACATATAACACTTTTAATCAGTGTGTGTGTGTGTGTGTCTGCAGAGACATATCATGCTACAACTCAATGAATACTTCAGATATCACCATGAAATTACATAGGCACATACATATAGCTAATGCACATCAGATGCAATGATCCATTTGAGTAAAGGTCAAAGATCAAGGTCGTATTTAGCAGAATGGTCAAAATCACATTATTGGTTCTAATTCAAGAATGGGTTGTCATAGAAACTTGAAATTGGCACAAAAAAGAGGTGAGAGTAGACATTCTGTGAATAGTAGTTTTGTTCTTTTGTTTGGTTACAATTTACAAAAAAAAACCCAAGCATGAAATATCTAAATTTGGTCACTTTAGCCTTATTTTCTGTGGGCATCTTTGAAACAATTTCTCAGTGACCTTACCACCTTACCCTTGTCACAGTACACATGCATTTTTCCTGATCATCCTGGAAATTTGCACCTTGTTGCTTCCAACTCTTGGAAATCTACCAGCATCTCCATCTTCCTCATCACTTCCAAAAATGTTAATTCATTCATTCATTCATTATCCACCGCTTATCCGGGGCCGGGTCGCGGGGGTAGCAGTCTAAGCAGGGAGGCCCAGACTTCCCTCTCCCCAGACACCTCCTCCAGCTCTTCAGGGGGGACCCCGAGGCGTTCCCAGGCCAGCCGAGAGACATAGTCTCTCCAGCGTGTCCTGGGTCTTCCCCGCGGCCGCCTCCCGATGGGACATGCCCGGAACACCTCCCTAGGGAGGCGTCCAGGAGGCATCCGAAACAGATGCCCGAGCCACCTCAGCTGACCCCTCTCGACGTGGAGGAGGAGCGGCTTTACTCCGAGCTCCTCTCTGGTGACTGAGCTCCTCACCCTATCCCTAAGGGTGCGCCCAGCCACTCTACGGAGGAAACTCATTTCGGCCGCTTGTATCCGGGATCTTGTCCTTTCGGTCATGACCTAAAGCTCATGACCATAGGTGAGGGTAGGAACGTAGATTGACCGGTAAATCGAGAGCTTCGCCTCTCGGCTCAGCTCCTTCTTCACCACGACGGACCGATACAACGTCCGCATCACTGCAGACGCCGTACCGATCCGCCTGTCAATCTCCCGTTCCATCCTTCCCTCACTCGTGAACAAGACCCCAAGATACTTGAACTCCTCCACTTGGGACAAGGACTCCCCACCAACCCGGAGGGGGCAAGCCACCCTTTTCCGGTCGAGAACCATGGCCTCAGATTTGGAGGTGCTGATCCTCATCCCACTCGCTTCACACTCGGCTGCAAACCGTCCCAGTGCACGCTGCAGGTCCATGTTTGAGGAGGCCAACAGGACAACATCATCTGCAAAAAGCAGAGATGAGATCCTGTGGTCCCCAAACCGGACCCCCTCCGGCCCCTGGCTGCGCCTAGAAATTCTGTCCATAAATATTATGAACAGAACCGGTGACAAAGGGCAGCCCTGCCGGAGTCCAACGTGCACCTGGAACAGGTCTGACTTACTGCCCGCAATGCGAACCAAGCTCCTGCTTCGGTCATACAGGGACTGGACTGCCCTTAGCAAAGGGCCCCGGACCCCATACTCCCGAAGCACCCCCCACAGGACATCTCGGGGGACACGGTCGAACGCCTTCTCCAAATCCACAAAACACATGTGGACTGGTTGGGCGAACTCCCATGACGCCTCGAGCACCCCATGGAGGGTATAGAGCTGGTCCAGTGTTCCACGACCAGGACGGAACCCGCATTGTTGTTAAAAATGTTAATATCAGAGATATTTCCATCCCCAATCAGTTCAAGGGCTGTATATTCTGCATATGGAATATTATCAACTGATTATTTTGTTCTGAAGTACTGTTTTTATAGTAATAAGGTCATTCATCAACACTGTATTATTGAGTTCAACAACATGTTTTCAGATCCACTGTCCACTGGAATGGACAATGTTTGAAAAAAATACTGTGTAAAAACTTGCACTAACACATTTGATGTTACACATTACACATTTTACCTTTCAATATTATATCAACACTATTAAACCTTGGCACAAATATCTATAAATGTGAATAAAACTGATGAAAAGGATCCTGACTTTGACATGTGGGTGAAGCCCTGCCATGCCTCTTTTCAGTGTGGTGGACGAGCAAAGCTATACTGCTGTTTGATTGGTTGGTAAGGGTCCAATTAAATGAACTTCAGGGTTCAAGTGGGTTAAATGTTGCAAAAGTAAAGAAAACAGCATGTGTCATGTGACATCCATTGTAATGGACGCAGGGTCTGAAGGGGTTAACGCATAAAGATCAAAATATCTACAGTCAATTAAAACGCCTACTGATCTAAACTGTTTATCCACTAACCCTAGATAGAAATAAAATGCCTTGATTGTCACTATACACATGTACAATGTGCATTATACGCATGTAGTGAGATGAGAGCAGCTGACTGTTCAGTGCAAACACGCATATAAACAATAATAAATAAATAAAATCAAATATATAAAATGTTAAAATATAAAATATCAAAAATATCCAGAGAAAATAAAATCAATAAATATGTACCAATTTAAAAACATATTAAAAATACTATAAAAAGAAAATAGATTGACCCCAGTGTCTATTATATTGTGCAGCATGTTCTCCTATCCATGCGTTTAAAAAATGGGTTAAAATACAGTTTATAATCTTTACATGGTCATCACATATGGATGTTCAGAAGCTCCATACTATAGTTACCATGGAAACACTGTTATCGTCTACAACACTTGATTCACCAGTAAAACCCATGGAGTTGGATGAATGACAGTGGATGGACAAACTTAACTTCTATTCAGTTAATGATGTATTTTGCGGGAGGAAAAAAAAAATCGCTTTTTTTTCAGGTTTTTACTCTTTTGATACAATAACCTTTGACTTTACTCTGGGCTTTTATGAACATGATCAGTCCAAGGAAATATAGGGAATGTTCAGTGGGGAAAAAAAGCCAAATATAAAGGATAATATTAGAATGAATGGTGATGAATCACCTAGGGAAAGTGAAATAGAGAGAAAAATGATGATACAAACTTTGGTCCTTATAGTTTATTTAACAGCTTCAATGCTGTGGCCAATTAACTCACAATGTTCTGTCCTTAAAATGAACAAAACAAACTCTGAATTATTATCATTGTCTTTATGTCGTCTCTTTCTATATTTATTGATTAGGTAGAAAGAGGTAGCTTGGCTGGGAGGGTGTGTAAGTAAGTATTAAAGATGAATTATGTGGGATTTAGCAGCATTGCTACGTCCAAATTTGGTGTGTCTTTTGTCTCAGGCTCAGTTGTTTTGTCATTTAATCAGTGGTACATGATAGAAAAAAAATGAGTTACCAATTACAGTTTAAGTTAAAGATTAAAATCAAAAAATGCAATATACAAACACTACGTACACTGTAGATTTTGCAGTGTTAATTTGGAGACAATGGGACCAAATACACTCTAGAAGAAGTTAAATAAACTCTCTAAGTGTTGATTTAACACTGCAAAATTTACTGTGTAGGGTAGAATAAAACTAAATATGCAAGAGGGTTAAATAAGATTAAAAAAAAATCAATGCTTTCATTCTCAATATGTACAAAAGTCACAGTTTGTAGCTATTGTACAGTTAAAGTGGTGGTCCATATATCAGCAGCATGAGCAACAGTAGGATTTTCTGGGCTATTGTAGAAATGTCAACATGACAACATGGTGGATTTCAGAGCTCCCACTGCTAGACCAATCATTAATTAGTAATACCGCACCATATAATCACCATTTCTCACTTCTATAAAAGTATTCATTGAATAACATCTCATTACAACCCGTCATCTGCGGGAACTTGATTTCCCTTCATCATTATCAGTAATTATATTGTATATTTAGTATTACAATTATGACTCAATGAACTTAAATACACTCACTAATGGAAAAAAAAAAAAAACCCAAAACTTAAAAATATCTTTATGATCACATCACGGTCAAGGCTCAGTGACGTTTACGTTCGAGTACATTTACCTCCTGAACTGAAGAATACTTCAAAATACATTCTTGAGTCCAAGAAATTGTAATTTCCAACAGTTTTTGCTACCAAGACTTTGTATATTGACTGTTTTAAATGTATTTATATCTACTCTATTCAAAGTTCATTGATACTAAATGAAATATAAATGCATGACCCGTATATTGGAATAAACTATGCTACAGTATAACACAATTACTTGTATTATACCCATAATGGTAATTGTTTGGCTGAATTTTCTTTATCATATCACAATTCTTATTTTAGATGAAACGGGTATTTGTTATTCTCAGTTGATTATTCCAAAATTAAACACACACATGCATATTGCACTATATATTATATATTCACTACTGTTTTAACCATATTAAAAGGTACAAAAGAAAAATATTCCTGAACCTTTGTTGGTCAATGATGAAATCACTCTTATTTTATTAAAGGTAGTTTTTACTGGTTCTCTTTTCAGACTCTTTCAGTTTGTCTGAGGTTATAACAGCATGTAGTTTACTATAAAGACCATTTCAAGGAAACAGACAATGCATCTTTAGTGTTTAATAGCCCCAGGTCTACAGTACTGTTGTGTTTCCACTGATATTTGCCTGCTGTATGGTCCACCTATGTGTGTTTCTTTTCTTCACTTCAGGCCATAACTGTGAGTTCTTACCCTGTGAGGCCAGTAATCCCTGCGAGAATGGAGCAGTATGTGTGGAGGAGTTGGATCAGGACCATTTCCCTTTGGGTTTCCGTTGTCACTGTCGCCGGGGCTTCACTGGCCCCCGCTGTGAAATCAATGTGGATGAATGCAGCTCCAGCCCCTGTTTTCACGGTTTTTGCTATGATGGTAAGAAGCAGCCCGGCTTGCCAGCATGCTTAATAACAGGCACTCAAAGACAGAGCAAAGCAGCACACACACACACACACACACACACACACCACCGTGAACATGTCAAATTTCGTTTTGCTCACTTACAATCTGACAGACAGTTTTCAATTGGGTCACCACTGCAGCTTATTAGTTGCAATGGTGTTATTAGGGTGTTATGAGAGTAGAGTTATTCCATCTGATGTGAGGATCTAGGACATTACCTGCTGCAGGAGGCTTGATTAGGTCCCTAACATAACTGCAAAAGGAAATCAATTAAGCATCACTACTGTGTTGTAATTTGAATAATGGATGATAAATGACAAAATGAATACAATCAAATCCCAAGGCTGAACATGGGATTTGATGGTGACTATTGAATAAGATTTTACCCCTATGTGTTCCATCTCTATCATAAAGCATTAGAAAAGACATTGATCAAAGCATTTCTTTTATCACCAGGTGGTCAATAATTATAACGTATAATGTGTTTCTCTACATTATTTTCACCTTGGAGATAAAGACGCACTTGTTTGAAAATATTTAGCATTAGTAATGAGTAATTATGTATATAATTATGTGACTGTACTGAGCTTTAGTACATTTATGAAACCCTGCCAGTGCTGTTTAAACTGCGTCTGCTGGAACAAACCCACTGATGGCAGTGGATCACAATCTAAGTATATCCTATCCCTCACTGTGCTACAGTAGACTGCGGCCAGCTGTCTTAACTAATCTTGAGTACAGCCTGTTCACCTTAGGTTAGTGAGGCAGGCCTCTAGGACCTATTGGCCAGCGCTCAGCAGCAGCCAGGAAGCCACCAGGGATAGCACTGCATAGCCACAGTGGCTGAGATGAGTAATGCTGCTGCCACCCAGGACCTAAAGCATTTAATGAGAGTAATAGCAGCTACACGCACCAAGACAGAGTGACAGCATAGATTACGTGGTAAATCTTTGGGATAATGAAGAATCCTGGGACCCTGACTGGGGAAGTAATAAATTCACTCCTGTAAGAAGTGCAATTACCTCTGTCAGTGGCTGCCTGTACACTAGTGTTGTGTTGAAGAAACAGGGTGATGCATCCCTCTTTAACATCATTAATAATTAAAGAGGAGAAGGAATGGATTATTAGACGTGGGAGATTCTTCCTTGTGATGGGAAAAAATTGGCACATTTGTAACATCTGAATAAAAAATGGCCCTGGGATCGACTCCTTTCATCTGTAGTGCATCTTTTCCCTTTATTCACTGTGTTGTAAGTGCGTCTTGAGTGTGGAAACAAATGACAAGGCTTTCAGCCCTTCATTGACAGAGAGTGGGATAAGTACAGACTGAGGATGAGGAAAGTATCTAGAGAGCAGAGAAGTGAATGTTTTTTGCCTTTTTTTTTTTTTTTTTTTTTTTTTGCAGATAGGTTCATTTACCGACAGTTAAGAGTCTCAGCTCTGTCTGTGTGATGCAGAGGGAGGTGACCTGACACCTGACTCCATACAGACATGGGAGGAATCATGATGTTGACATTGGTGTGGACATAATTTGATGAGTCCTCGCAAGAGACAGCAACAATAAATAAATAAGAACACGGCTAAAATGATTAAAATAACGTCTCATTTTGTTTTTGTCAACAAAATCTAAAAGACATTTTAGGAATGTTTTTTAATTGGTCATGTATAACTGCATTATATATTTAATTATAGTTATTGTCACAAGACCCACATTTACGTCTAATTTTGTCTCATTTTTGTCACGTGACAAAGGTTCGTTGATGACAGTATTTAGTCACGCCTTCAATGAATGGTTTATTTTTTTTTAGATTCTTCATATATAAGGCACACTGGATTATAAAGCGCATTAAGCGAAATCAAAAAGTTGAAATTATTAGATTAAAAAGTCTAAACAATGAGATAAAAAGGCAAAATCATGAGGAAAAATAGCCAAAATTGTCTGATAAAATTCCCAGTCACCAAGCACAACCAGGTTTATTCTATATATAATGTGTACTGTGGTGTTTGGAGTTCTTATAATCCAGAAAATACAGTTACCTTTTGTTTCCCAAATGTCATTCATGTAATTTCCTATTCAAATATTGGTATGGATATTTTAGAAACATCCAAATATTGGTATGGACACGTCCATAGCGTCCATCCACAATTTTCTGCCCATTCATACCGAGCATATATTTTAATGATCATTACCAGTAGAAAAATGAAGCAGTGGAGGTTTACTTTTCATGCACATAATCAGATTTTACCTGTGCATAATATATAATTTAGAGAATGTGAATTATTGTATGATGCAACGTGGTGTAACTATCCTGATCTTATTTCAGTCGTAGATGGTTTTTACTGCCTTTGCAATCCTGGATATGTTGGGATGAGATGTGAACAAGACATTGATGACTGCGTGAACAGTTTGTGCAGCACCAACTCCATTTGTAAGGATCGCCATCTGGTAAGTTAGCTAATCATTTGGTTGGCCTGAGTTCTATAAAAGTGACCTGGTGGTGTAGAAATAATTCATTAACAAACAGTTTTTCATAAAATACAGTATTGACAGAGCTGAATTATATAAGCTATTGGCTATTTTCTTCCACAGCACTTTTATTCATGGACTGCATTTTATTTTAGCACTTAATGATGTAAAAGGACTAATAATGATGAGTTATTGAAATGAGTTCATTCATACTTAATTCATCTTATGAGTTCATTAGTTCCTGCATGACAATGTGCAGACGTGCTTCATTTGAGGATAATATGAGAACAGTTCATGGTTATGAATTTTTTTTTTTTTTTATTCTTTTTCATATTCTTGTTATAATTACATTAAACATTACATGTGAGTGTGTTACACAGTATGATGAGGAAATCACATCAACCCTCAGTAACCAAAAGCTTCCACTAGTCTAAAGTGGATAATAAACTTTGACCTACTATTCTCATGAATACATTTTTACCCATAAAGACCCTGTACTAATTTTGTGTCAGTTCCTGGATGGATTTTTCTCTATATTCAGCCTTTCTTAGGTTATTTTATGCCATTTGTTATATTATTATCTTCTGTGCTTTGCATTTTTTTCCCAGTGAAAATCAGGTTTTTCTATTCATTGATCATGTAGATGTTCAGGAAAGTTTACTTTAAAGTTGAAGGTTATTACATATGAAACAGAAAACTGAAGTAAGAGGTTTTTTTTCAGAAACTGAGCAAACTAAACAAAACAAGCAACTTCAACCACTGTCATTGATCGACCTCCATGGGAATCAATGCTGTAGAAGATGACAGTGTTTCCATGGTAACTATGTAGCCGCTGAACATTCAAATGGGTCATATCTGATGATCATGAAACAATGATAAACTGCATTTTCCATCAGTTATTTACATGGATTAATATGATTGTTGCATTGTAATAAGCACTTTAGATCACTTGACAGTTGTGTTTGGATATTTATAGTTTAATATTTAAGGCCAAATGCAGGTTCTCAGCTTTTTAGTGACATCAGATGTGTCTTATTTTGGATGTTTTGAGATTCCTCAGTTAACAATTTGATCTTCTACAACATTGTTCACCAGTCAAACCAACGTAGTGTAGTGGTGGTAAATGCTTGTTTTTATATCCAGTTAATAATATGTTTGAATTAAATATTGTATTTTACGACAGCTGTCTTTGTTTTTAATGTAATGATCTTTGGATTTACTCTGAGCTTTTATGAGCATTTTACATGATCAAACACTAGGAAATGCCAGAAATTCACAGAAAAACAGCAAAATTGAAGAATAATTATAGTAAAAATGAAAGTTAGATGTACACAAACATTTATTTGGGAGTCAGCAGAAAGTAGTTGTAGGTCTTTAATTATTAACATATGTGAAAAAAGTAAATCTGCAATGCTCGTAGATGTATACAAAATCATTTAAATGTAAAATAAAAGCAGCTTGTGGTTCTGTGAAAAATATTTTTGAACAGTACCGAAAAAAACAAAAAAAACCAAAAACCCAACAGAAACAATTAAAACATGCAGACTATAAAAGCTGTTCATGGCTTATACCCTCTATGCTGCCCTCATAGTAGACAGTTTACCCTCCTGTCACAACAGACTTTATCTACAGCTCATTAAATGCAGCTTACATAGTTAGCGTTAACCTGATATAGCCTTGCATGGATTAAACTATAGCTGTCAAATATTCATGAAGAATGATATGAATCCATCCTTCCATGTACTGGGCTCTATGATTCTAATTTAAGGTTTGTTGAAATAATAAGTAAAAATTGAGTATGAGTGTATTCATGGTTGTAAAACAGTGCATAAAATATATAATAAAATCATACAGTATGTCTGCACAAAAGCCAAAAATGGAATAAGATTAATAAAAACACATGCACACCTGCAAGCAATATTCCCTTCATAAATCATAATCTGTCTGAAATGTGCACATGCGTTATACTGTATCTTGCCCTCTACACACCAGCCATAAATGGTTAATAAAAGCCACCTAGTGAAAAGTGATGCATTGAAGGTGGGTCTAATAATCATTGGTTCTTTACGATCAAACTTAATTGTAAAGTATTTTCTTGGATTTCTAAGGAAACCAAGAAAAAGAATTGCCTGACATAGAAATGGAGGCACTTGTGGGTGAGGTAAAGGTTAGAAAACACATATTATTTAGTGGCCAATGGGGGTCACAAAAAGCCCCCCCCTCAAAAAAAAAAAAGAAGAAGAAAAGAAAATGCACTGAGAGGCAACATGTTGCTTTTGCGGTTAATGCAGAGAGTTCATCAAACAGAACAGTGTCTGGGGGGCAAAAAACAAGTGGGAAAAAAGTGGTCAGATCTAAAGGTTGAGGCAAAAAAATAATTGCGTCCCACCTTCAGAGCTTGTCTGCTACTAGTGGGGGCAAGGGCATCTCTGAGCTGTCACCGCTGGAACACCCGAACAGCTTCGATACCCTGGGAAACAAGTGTATGTGGCAGCCACTGCAATGTTTCCAATGTGCTGTATGTGCCTGACAGCAGTCACTTTCACTGCAGCAATTTCACCCACAGACCTCTACCTAAACCTAACACTGCCCTTGATGACACATGTACACAATTAGAAGATATCACTGAAAACTAGTGCGGTCATTTTCTATGATTCTTCAGTGTTATTTTCTTATCCTGAATTTCTAAAACTGCTGAATTAATTTTAAAACCTCAAACAACTGCAAAAGTATCTGAAATGTTTAATGAAATTTTTAATGCCTGTCAATGCATCTAAATAATTTATGTAAAATGCAGTTTGTCATCTTTTGACCCATTCGGACATTCAGAGGCTCTGTAGTTACCATGGAAACACCGTCATCTTCTACAACATTAATTCGCCAGTAAAACCCATTTAGTTGGATCAATGACAGTGAGTGGACACATGTTTTTTACATATAGTTAATGATATATTTTGCTGAAAAAGTCACTTTTTACTGTTTCAATACAAAAGCTTTGACTTTGCTCTGGGGTTTTATGAATATTTACATAATCGCTCCATTACACGTTGTAAAATACATGATTTTAACTAGAAAACAAGAGAGAATACACAGGACAATATTAAAATAAATAGTTTCAAATTGCTTAAAGGTTAAAACTGAGAAAAAAATTCATTTGGGAATTGCCACAAAAGTTTAAGTGAATCTTTATGGGTTAATCCTTTTACACCTAGAAGTTATTCTGTGGTGTCTGCCTAATGATTATTTCTCCACAATTAAACCTTCTCTACTATAAATGATTTATCACCATTTGCTGTAACATCATCGTCTGCATTTTGTATTTTTTGGGTGAAAATCAGGTATTTGTTCCTATATTTGTTAGGGCTCTAACAATATACCAACTCACAGTTCAGTTTATTTAACAGTTACCTTAATGTAATGTTTAATATAACAAATAATTTGGAAGACTGAACAGATTTGAACAGAGCAAATAATATGATGTACAGCAAAAATTAACAAAGAACCAAATATTTCTCTATTTTCTGTAAAACAATATTATTGGAATTGAACTTAATTGAAGAAAGGATTCATAACACCATATCGTGTCAGTCCCATAATACAAAGAAAAATAAATAGCTTCCCTTTCATTCTGAGGTAGCAGGCTTGAACTTAATCTAACAATACAGGGACAAAAAATCCAAAAATATAATATTATCTCTTTTCAACAATAAAATGATACTCCATTGAGTCAATTAAAAGTACATTAAACAGATCCTTTTCATTCTGAGGCTGTAAACTTAATTAAGTTAGAAAATAAATTAACAGCTTCCTTCACCAAACCTGATAAGCAGTTTCGAGAGATTTTTAACTTATTTTTCAAAAACACCATCATTTCCACATAAGAGGCTAGTGATTTTCCAGTGGTCTGTAATATAATGTGTAGTTACTATTAACTAACGCGACGTGATGGAGTCTTCTCAATTTTTCCTCTATCTTAGATTGAGTTTTTTTTCACCGGTTTGAGAAGCACATTCTGAGAAATGAGCATGGATTACCATGTAATAACAGAGCTCTAGATCCATTAGTACATTTGGGAACCCTTTGCTCTGGACCACAGAAACGGGACACATACCCAGTACCGTAAACATTCACATCATCCTTGTTATTTTTTTGTGCATGGTCTGAATTAATTGGCAACTTTACTGGGAATAAATTCACCAAAGTAGGGTCCTGTTGCTCAGGTTTCTTGGTTCTACTTAAGTACCGTAAAAGATGTGCATTTGCATAAGTGTTGCCTGTCACTTAAAGGGGACATATCGTGCCCATTTTCCACCAGTGAACACAGTTCCCTGGTGTCTCCATGACCTGTCTGTCACAGCCACATCGATGCAGGGATACAGCAGCCTCTTCAACCTGGAGAAACAGACCCTTTTAAAAACACTCTGTTTTAGTGTCTCATGCGTTCATGCAAAGGAGCCACAGCTGACTCCGCCCCTCTCCTCTGCATTCTGCCAATAGAGGAAGAGAAAGAGTTAGAAGAGGAAAAAGTTGTAGCAGATAAAGAGAGACAAAGACAGATGAAAAAAAAAAAATCAGCTGGGGAGAATCAACGTGGCTTCGGGTCCGGTTCGTTTGGACCTGGGCCGGCCAGAGGAGCCACAACACTATGGTTACGGTGCCACCCATGGACCAGCCCATCCGATCAACCCGGGTCAGACCAACCGCAGGCCCGGATGCATGCACAGCGACCAGGGCTCAGATCCCAACGCACCAGATGCACACGAGAACTACGATGGAGAATAACTCCCAGTCCCAGCAGAGATGTCTGTGACCAGTAGGTGGGGTTAGCTGAGCTGATGGGGTGGGGTATTCAAATTAATCTATGCATGTGATGTACGAAGCACAGAAAATGCAAATAATCCCCCTCCAACAAGAAATGGATCAGGAGAAAAGAAGAGTGGATGGGTTTTTGTTTTTTGTTTTCTTAATAATGTAAGGGTCTACTCACACACAGACAACACAGTTTTGTGTTGTAAAAACATTAAGTGCATTTTGCATGATATATCCCCTTTAAGGAAGTGTTTTAAAATATTTACGACAAATGGTCCAAGTCTAGTTGACAACATTGTTCTATCCAGGTAGCCGAAGTGCTGCTGTAAATGTTCTCAGAGGGTCTGCGGTTTCAATGCTGCAGTACCTGAACTAGTTATTATTCATCTGTCTCATTAACGTTGTTGAGTGAGCTAAACGTTTTGCAAGCATCACATGACTGAAAGTTCATCACATGACACGCAGTTGGAGGATGCATGCAGGTAGGAAAAAAAACAAAAAACAACTACTAATGTCAAAAACTAAAATAATTTATAAGATTTGGTAACCCTGGATCTGGACTGAAGGATAACTGGGAGTTTGAAAGGGTGTGTCATAATTATGCCTTCTTACACTGGGAGACAGGTAATAATAATAATAATAATAATAATAATAATAATAATAATAATAATAATAATAATAATAATAATAATAATAATAATAATAATAATAATAATAATAATAATAATAATAATAATAATAATGGATTACATTTACATAGCATTTTTCAAGGCACCCAAAAGTGCTTTTACATTATTGACTCATTATTCATTCACTCTCACATGCTCACTCTGGTGGTGCTTAACTACATATGTAGTCACAGTTGCCCTGGGGCAGACTGACAGAAGTGTGGCTGCCATTTCACACCTACGGTCCCTCTGACCACCACCCAACATTCATACACATTCATACACCAGTGTGAGTGACACTGTCTTGCCCAAGGACACAACAGATCGACTAGGACAGAGCGGGAATCGAACCGCCAACCCTTCGGTTAATGAATGAGCCGCTCTACCAACTGAGGATGTAATATTCAAGTACATGTTCATAAAAGCTCAGAACAAATTCAATAATACAACAGAGGAAAAAAAATGACTTTGAGCAAAATATATAATTGAATAAGCATGAAAACAAATGTCTATAACTACTGTCATTGATCCAATGTCATGGGTTTTACTGGTGAATCAATGTTATAGATACTGATGATGTTTCTGCATCTACTACAAACCCTCTGAATGTCCAAATAGGACATGTCTGATGATGATGAAAAGCTGATGAACCACATATTCTGCTGCGTATCAAAATAAATCTTTCTCATTTCTATTCCAAATATCTCATCACACATAAAATGAAACATAATCATTTAAAGACAAACAATTCAGTGAGACATAAGAAGATATTTATAGAGACTAGGTCTTCAAACTCTTACCAAGATAATATTTACTTCTTTTGCTTGAATAAAAAAGCTTGAAATACATTAGAAAAAAAATCTGCCAATGGGATGAGTGAAAATTATCTTGGTAATATTTCACGAAATAAGACTTATTGTCTTAAACAAAGTTCTTTATATCTCACTGCAATGTTACTGTTTAAGTGATTATGTCTTATTTTAAGTGTTATGAGGTATTTTAAGTCGACATGAGAAAAATACACTTGGTAAAATGTACATTGTTGCAGTGCATCTGAATTATTTACATGTATTGATACCATTAATGGCCGAGATGATGATTTACTGTAGAATTTTTTTTAAGGGTTTATATAAGTACGGTGAATTACAACTTGGTATATCAACACATAATATCACAGTAAATGCATGCATTGTGTATCATGTTTTTAACAAAAGTGCGTTGCATACAGTCTGTCCTTCTCCTTTGCCCTTTTGCGGTGGAGAATGTGATGGTGAGATGATGATGAGATGAGTGGAATTTGCTCTTTGACTCGACTTATATCCTTGATAATTGAAAAGTGCTTATGAAATAGTTATAGCCCACTAACCTCAGCAGCTTATACTTAGCCGTGACTGTTCATGATAAAGTGGATATGTAAGTATTTCACCACTTTAGTATCTGCATTGACAGTTTTTCTATATTTCTCTATAGCGTTTCTACATATGGGCCAGTGTTTGCGTACAGGTGCACATATTGTCCCATCAAGTTTGTTTTTATAGATCCATCTTTTTATGTGGAAAGTGTTGCCCACCTCTTTCAGGCCCCATTTTCTGTGCACACATTTGTTATAAATGAGGCCCCTGGACTCTAAATTTATACAGATTAAAACACTTGGGTTTCAAGCAACCTTTTTTTTCCAAGGCGCAACAGATCTACTTCTGTACTTATTCGTACTTATTCAAGTGTTTTAAACCAATAACATTGATCTGTTGCAGCTGCAAAAAAGGCCTAGGGAACTGCATGCTGCTCACAAACTGTGCAATGAGTACCAGGGGCCTTTTTCCAACAGCTGCTTATTTGCTAACAGATTGCAGTAGTAAAACAGATGTGTCATAGATAAAGTTTTCGGGTTTCTTTTTTACCCCTTCTGACAAAGACATATAACTTCCCGTGTGCACTACACACCTAATGTTTGGGTTAAAAATAAGCATGTGCTTTTGAAAATCAGGGGATAATTTATGTGAGACAGTTGAAATAACAATAGTATGTTTTATTTGTGATTCTGTAAACCCCTTTTTTTTAATTGAATGCACACAAAACAGATCATTTATACGTCCCTAACTTTCTACCTTCACGTACAGTAATTATTTGATTTAATATGTCATGCCTCAAATGTCTGAGTGGAGAATAATTTTATATTTTATATTCTAGTATAAACAAAGTACAAAGGCAAAAGGACACTGGATAAATCACTTGCGATATAAGGGAAATAATACAATTTTAACAAATATTTTTCTATCCACGCGGTTATTTATTTTACTGCTATGATTTTCCCAAGCCATTATTCAAATAGGGACAGTTTTTGGAAACCCTTTCACATAGTCTTGTTTACAGTGCAGCTATTCCTCTCTCAGAACACTCTGTCCCACAGAGCTTTCGCTTATTTTGGAGAATTGCGGTCCCTGAAGGTGACTTAGCAGCAAAAATGAGATTATGTTCTATTGCCAGGGGTAAGGAATTGGAGTCTCCTGTAGGTATCTAATTTATCATGAGATGACGGCATCCCCCCCCCCCACCACCACCACCATAGGGCCCACAGTGTACAAATTATATCAGACAAAGTTTAACGGCTCCCCCCCAGTGTATGAAATACAGATTAGCATGCATTCAACCAGCCGCACCCAGGACCTTTAGACAGGAAGTTGGCAACGAGAAATCCTGAAAAACCCTTGACCATATGACTGGCTTCGTTGTGTATGCAAAGAGGAATGTAAATTAAACCTCCATCTTGGTAAGTAATAGACAACAAGCTATTTGTCTAATGTGCTGTTGTTAATCATTATGATGTACCAAAGATGACAATGATGAAATTAAAGGACGTCCATGCAAATTGAAAAACAAAAAAACATTATAATAAAAAAAAAGTACCAAGTATATGAGACATTAGATGTTTAAATGTCATGTACAGTAGATACATGATTGCAAATATGAATAGAAAATGTTTCCCTATGTTTGCACATGTGCTTTTCAGTAATAATACTGAACACTTCATAAAGGCCTGTACCATATAGTACCTTGAATAGCATGGAAAAAAACAGGCTTGCATATTATCCAGAGGGTGGGTGGTAGGAGGAATACATCTGCATAGCAGCAATGTGAAAATATTCCGACAAGCATGACTCTTCCACAGTTTAAATAGATTTCCATAAAAAAAAAAAAAAAAACATGTATATATATTTTTTTATTTTTATTTTCTGCAAGTGGGAGGATATATTCCACAATATTTTTTGGAAATACTGAAATACTTGCCCTCAAAGCTCACCAGTAACCATTGCAACTTAATTAACAATAATTGTTAATTGCTGATTTCTAAGTATAATGAAGCAATTCATTATACCTAGACAGGTGCATTGTGAGTACATTCCTATATTCCAGTGTTCATCTGAAGGTGTTTTTTTTTTGTTTTTTTTCTATTGCAGAGTTATGAGTGTATATGTCACTCCGGCTGGGAAGGGGAATTCTGCCAACGAGAAATTGATGAATGTTTATCACAGCCGTGCAAAAACAACGCCACCTGCACAGACCTTCTCAACAGCTATAAGTAAGTGTGCGGTCTGCTGGAGGGCACTGTCCTCACAAGGTGCATCAGTCACTTAATAAATGCAGAAAAAGAAGCCGTTAGAGATAGCAATATGTCCTTCCACTGGCAGCTAGAGATAATGAATTGCAGATGGCAGGTAAAACAAATGAGTCAATCAATGGCTCACAGCATGAAAAGGTTTCAGGGGATCTGTGACTCATTGGAGGAAAAAGCTGGTGTATCTGCTTCAGCTAATGCCTCTCTCGCTGGGGAGACGTAAAACTGCTTCAGGTGGAAAAATTGGGGGATGGAAAGGAATGTTACGTGGAGTGGTTGGCAGTGGTTGGGTACTCACTGCCACCAAGTGGAATATTCACCTGCCTTAAGAGCAGACTCTCTCTCTCACACACACACACACACACACACACACACACACACACCGATTCCCTCTCAGATTGCCCCTGCTCTCTCTCTCTCTCTCTCTCTCTCTCTCTCTCTGTCTGTCTCTTACAAGCATACATTCCCATTTAATCCCCACTCAGTGCTCTAACCTCCTGTGTCCTACATTCAGCTGTCCAGAATTAAAAGCTGCTCTGACCATTGGTGCAATTAACCTGTAAAATCCCCACACTGTCTCATACAGAGAACCAGAAGGGGGCCAATACCAGTACATGTACTATAACATTGCTGCATTTATACAGAGAAAAAATAATAATAATACATTAAAAATACCCCCAAAAGAACCACTCGTTTCAGTTGTTAGCCCAAGTTTCTCTCCGGGAAAGACATGTTTAACCTTTACAAAACTACTAGAGAAGTTGTAAGTGTTTATTTATTCAGGAGTCATTTGAATATGTGCCAAAATAACCTCTGTTGTGTCGTGTCTTTTCTCCGGGGCATCCGAGGTGTGTGTGTGCACCAGGGTGGACAGGTGTGGACTGTGCACAGGATGTGAATGAGTGTGATTCTGGGCCCTGTCTAAATGGAGCTCAGTGTCAAGAGTCAGACGTACCTGGGGAGTTCTCCTGCACCTGTCCCCCCTTCTTCAGTGGCCCCTTGTGCAGCCAGCCTTATGACCCCTGTGACCCCCTCCACAATCCCTGCCTGCACAACTCCACCTGCCTGACACGCTCCGATGGAACAGCCTCCTGCAGATGCCCAGCTGGTGAGTGAACACACTACCACCGCCTCATACGTGGACTGCTTTTTATAGCCCACTTTCAGGGTAACTACGCTAATTTTTTTCTCAATAGGTTAGCGTCCATAAGCTTGAGCACTGAAAAACACCCATTCATAAGTTAAACATATACGTCATAGATCAAGATGCTCTCGCAAGACGGTGAAATATAGTCCTGTCACAGTTAAGCCTGCTCGTTTATATCCTCTCTCTGAAATGTATGAGGTATTCCAAAAAGTTACTGGATCAACAGAGACAATAAATGTTGTTTTCTTGTGCGTAAATCATGTTGAACCATACCCCTGACTCTCCTGGAAAAGTGTATTTCACAGTAGCAGTAGAAGGTCTTACAGCACAGGGTGATTGGAGTGATACAAGAGGAAGAAAAAAAAAACACCAGACATTTTTTTTTTTTTTTTACTAGAAAGTCCAACCTTAATTCCTCACATCATCAGGAAGAGATTGAATAGTCAATGTTTTGATTTGTCACAGGTTACTGATGGGTTGCTAAGGGTGATGAATGGGATAATTTGTTTAAGGTTGTTAGAATGTTAGTCCATGCAACTAAAGGCTGACTGTTATTGTTTTGGCTAATAATGTTAAATACATGCAGAAAAAGAACAAAAACAAATTTGGATTGGATTTATTTATTTATTTTTTTGTCGTGTTTCTCTTGTTGAACTAAAACACCAAGACCGGTTACATCTATTGTGAATGCATGATCTACTGTAGTGCATGCTGGGTATGTACAGTACTGTCATGGACAATTATTAATAGAAACAATGCATTGTAAAACCAGTGCAAGAGTGAGATGAAAATCAACACAGCCTATTTATCAGCACTGATTACATTTGACATGTCATTAGAATCAATTCTTGATTAAATGCTTTTCTTTTTTGCATAAAGCTATTGTTCTTTATTCTTTTCTTCCACTCAATAAATTTCCAGTCGAGTTAGATTCTTAAACTATAGAAGGAGATTACAAGTGCCCTTTAAATTTTACCATAATAACGTTACTAATGCAGCCACATTTCGAGTAACGGAGTAATTACTTAATTACTTTATCCATAACTGTATCATCCTTACTGTTACTCTGGAAATAATGTGACACATTACAATTTGATTAATTTTGATGCAGTGTTGCCCCGGGTACAGTTTTGGTAACACCGTTAGTGCTGCATATGTCTGCAGCATGGTGTAGAACGAAAGAAAAAGAAATAGATCATGATTTGCTAAGAAGTTGGATAGGTGGGGTCTTAACTGTCCTGTTCCCTGCGCACACACACACACACACACACACACACACACACAGATGATGGCAGCACTAAGTCATAAGCTTGCATTTGAGCTCCGTTTGTTACAAATATCAATTGCACTACAGTATATCTCTTTGCTAATTTATTTTCTAAGCAAGTTTCTGTGCCTTAATATAAAGGGTGTAAACACTTCAGATGATTGTAACATAAGTTGTTGTTCATGAGAATTCAGTAAATAAATGTATAATAGAAGACGAATTTACAGACATCATTATTTCATCACTACCTGTTCACTTAAATACTTAAAGAATATTACCATTTTGAACAAATTCAAGTAGCTTTCAACAAATTCTCAGTATTTTCAGTATTTAAAATAATCTATTGCAGGTTAAAATCTGTTCAGTTTAAATAAATAATTGTTTGGCAAGTCGGCACCTGTTTAACTGGGGTTTTTTTTTTACATTTTTAAGCAAAAAAAAAAAATGTAACACAAAAATATTTTTCCTGGTAACAAATTACTTTGCTAGTGGAGTAACGCAGTAGTAACACAATTATTTTGGGGGAAGTAACTAGTAATTGCACTGTTACAACCCAACCAACATGTCCATGTGGGCCCCAGAAGGGTCACATTTGGGCTGCACATAACGGTCCCTTATCAGAATCAGAATGTCCCATATTATTAATTATCTTTCATATCATTTGCACTACTTAAATGAGATCATAATTTGCAATACTGTTGTCTGTAAATTCTGCAACAATAAATTGATCCACATGGGACCCGTACATGCAGCCCAAATGTAACCCTTCTGGAGCCCACATGGATATGGTGGCTGGGAAAGAACAGTTAACCGTAACATTGATGTGCAATTATTAAAGATATTATCTCTTTCACAGTGCTTCTTTGATTGGTTTCATGTAAATGTACACAAATTATATAATTAAGTATTCTATATTTAATAAATTATACATCCTAAGTGGATGAACAGTGTACATTGTACCATATCTAAAATAAAGTCATGCTTTTGCTTCATTTATAGTTGCCATGTGAAAAAAAAAAGCCAATATTTACTGTATTGTTATGGATCTTGTTCTGTGTTGCACTTGGCAGTTAAATTTAATAGTGTGGAATGTATACAAAACCACCACCTCTACTGATGCAACATGAGCTAATTAGAAATACTCCAGCCAGAAACTTTCAACCCATCCTCTATCATAAATTACAATAACTGAAGGAATTATGATTACAGCACTTTCTTGTAAAGCGTACGAGCAGTATTTTCTCTTTTCCCTCTCATATTCTCTCACACGTATCCATGTAGTAAATGGCAGAGGCATGAATCCCCATTTAAATTCTCACATGGCATTCTAGAATTATAAATCATATTGTTTTAGCATTTAATCGGTAAGTGTGCAGGTTAAGATGCTATAGGATTGTTCTCTACCTAATGGCTCTATCAGTGCAGGGATGAAAAGATGTTGCTCGATATAAATAGAGCGGCTGGGTTAGTTTCAGAAGGCTTCCTTGGAGAGGAATAGGAAATTAGGTGCTGGCTGCATACATTACACCAAGAGCTTTGCGTGGGTTTGGTCGTTTTCACTTCACACAAGCATTGTGACTCACTACTCTCCATTATTATTCACCATAAATCCATCCTACATAGCCACTACTCAACAAACACAGAGCTGTTATACAACCCATGGTTTGATCCCAGTACAACAATTTTTCAGCCTTGTTATTTACCATATAGTGTAGGTTATTTGTCAAGGAAATTGTGTAGGCCTTTCATTATTCCCAGACCTAATTAAATTTGAATTTGTCTGCTTATGTCTGCCAGATTTACTGCCATAAGCAAATCTCATCCCACACACTCAGGACACATACCTCACGGTAAACATCATCAAGGTTAACTTGTTGTAGCATCAACGCCAATAAGCCAGTCTATGTATCATTAATTATCATCTGTGTTTATTCGTCATTTTGAACGGCTGCACTGAATTGGAAGTTATATAAATCAGTTGTAATTAATGTCTTTATGTGCAAGATAAAATATGATTTATATCCACTGCTTTCACATTGTAAATTAAAATATTTATTTATTTACTGATAGGTGTGGCTGCATGCAAACAGGAAATATTAGTGGAATATTTATTTTCATTAACCATGTAAACAGCTTATTACTGAAGGAATTTGTCTGTATCTCTGCAAAAGGGCAAACAATTGCATATTTTGAGCATGTAAATGTTGTCTCGGTCTACTGTTGCACATGGAAGTGGTGTGAAATCGGGGCGCTGTGGCATCTGTGTGTATTTAAACTGGCCAAAGGGCAGACAAAGGTCTGTGCTAATAAAGCAGGTATACTCTAACCATGGTTTGTCTAGAATCTAGAGCCTTGAGATTATTCTGAAGATGGAGGTATCTAAGGTGCCCTGTGGAACTTCCTATTTTGTTTTATATCTGAATAAATCTCATGTTTATAGATAGTGTTTTTTTCCACAAAACAGGTGTATATTGTGGAATAGAGAATATTCCCACCACATAAAAAAAATTGGGAAGTCAACAATTCAACACTTTAAATTGCAAATCCAATATATAGTTTAGTAAAGGTGGATATAAATGTCCACCGCTCTGCAGCTGCCACATTTTCTTGTGATGCCACTGCTACCAGATAGTGTCACAAACCATCAACAGGATCGTGACTATAAAATATATTGTCAAAAATATGGGACACATCACACCTACAACTTGCAGGACATTCTGTTCTTGCTGATTTGAAATACTGTCACAATGAAAATGTTCATATTAGTTGTTAACGTTTTGATAATCTTCACAGTCAATGTCAAATTAGTATTTCCTTTAGGTTTATGATATTATCATCTTTCACATCATAGTTAAAATTGATGCCGTTGTTATCATTCGAGTTTGAAGCCCAGCTCCCTATTAGCAATGAAATATCTTGAACGTGTCTCAAAACATGTGTCTGGTTCGTAGGACTAGTTTATAAAAGCAGAAGAGACCAAATGGTTTCTTCATGTAAAGAGAATTAATTCACTTTCTTCCAAAAAATATATATTCCTCCTCTTCATACTACATACTCGAGGCAAAGCTCTGTCAAACAACTTGAACTGTAGAAATATGCCAAGCTGTCACTGTGAAAAAAATAAATAAATTAAATCAAAGGAGCATATTCCAAAACAGATTAAACTTATTTGGATCTTATTTTGGACTTATCTAATTTAAAGTGTAATGTTATGTGTAATTTTAATACAATTATGTAATAATAACCCCTCAGTGCTTACATTTCTTTAGAATTACTATAATATGTATTTATACAACACTTTTTACAGATAAAAATAACAGTGCTCTACATAACATGGGTACAATAAGACTATTTCATAAAATAAAAAAAGGATAAACCCATCAACCAAAATGTTTCCTGAATAAAAACATATTGATCTGTCCATGAAGGGGCAGGGGCAGGTCATTCCAAAGTCTGGGGGCTACAGCCTGAAAGGACATTATGTATAATACAATACAATACAATACAATACAATACAATACAATACAATACAATACAATACAATACAATACAGTACAGTACAATACAATACAGTACAATACAGTACAATAAAATACAATACAATACAATACAATACAATACAATACAATACAATACAATACAATACAATACAATACAGTACAATACAGTACAATACAGTACAATAAAATACAATACAATACAATACAGTACAGTACAATACAGTACAATACAATACAGTACAATACAATACAATACAATACAATACAATACAATACAGTACAATACAGTACAATACAATACAATTCAATACAGTACAATACAGTACAATACAGTACAATAAAATACAATACAATACAATACAGTACAATACAGTACAATAAAATACAATACAATACAATACAGTACAGTACAATACAGTACAATACAATACAATACAATACAATACAGTACAATACAGTACAATACAATACAGTACAATACAATACAATACAATACAATACAATACAATACAGTACAATACAGTACAATACAATACAATACAATACAGTACAATACAGTACAATACAGTACAATAAAATACAATACAATACAATACAGTACAATACAGTACAATAAAATACAATACAATACAATACAGTACAGTACAATACAGTACAATACAATACAATACAATACAATACAATACAGTACAATACAGTACAATACAGTACAATACAATACAATACAATACAGTACAATACAGTACAATACAGTACAATAAAATACAATACAATACAATACAGTACAGTACAATACAGTACAATACAATACAATACAATACAATACAATACAATACAATACAATACAGTACAATACAATACCATATACTTTATTGTCCCGCTTGGGGAAATTTGTCTTGGACTCTTCAACTGTGCCACAAATGCCTTGACAACCACAATGACAGCAAACGGTATCAACAGGTACACCATCACAACAACAATTACAGTACATACAGATAAAATCATACAATAAAACAAATAATAAAAACATCACAGGAAAGACGCGATAACTTCAGCCTCAAGAAGCTTTGTTTAAAAACTGTACGAAAATGGAAACAAATAAGTCGAGTTTGCACTTGGGCAAAAATAAACAGTTATTTATGTTGTTGCCATCAAGTAAATAAAGTGGACATTTTTAATATGAATTACTGCTGTGAAAATTAACGTATTAATGCAGATGAGTCCATCTGCAGGACAGGATGGCATTGGATTTCAGGCCGTTTGTCCAAGTAAAGTTACTGTCGCACATGAACAATGGGTCAGTTGATCCAGTAATGATAGGCAGCAGAACCAACCCATAAGGATGGAAGACACTAAACAGCACATTTGCCTCTGGATGGAAATATGAGGACAAAAAAAAAAAAAAACAAACCCCAAAACAGTACAGTTGTTACAAGTTTTTTTTGTTTTTTTTTAAGGTGGTTAATAATCACATTAAGTCCATACATATTCCCTTCTTTCTTAAGTCTGTTTGCTCGTCTAAAATGAGATGTGATTATTATAGAATGAAGATGAATGATATTTAATTGCGATTAATCAAAATTAATCCACAGCAACATTGTAATAAATCTGATTTTAAAATTTAAACGGTCAGCAGCACTAGTAAAAAAAAATATTTCTCAAGTGATGAATGTAGTAAAACTCTTTTGTAACATAAAGCTGGTTCTTAGTGTAATGAATTTCCATCATTATAATATTCTTGAAACTGTCCGAGGATATTATATTTTTGGTCTGACCGCTGCCACTACTGCATATCCTTCATGTGAATGTGATTACATGAAAAATATTAGGTATAGAAATGTTATATTTTCCATATGAATGAACATCATGAAGGGGAAGAAGTGATTCAATGTTGGATGATATACTTTTTCCAGACGCTCAATAGTTTAAAATCACTAAACAGTCTTCTGTTCATATCTGTGGAACTATTTGTCTGACTGATTTCAGATTAATTACAAATAAAAAGTCATGTACCTGGGGATGTCTGACGTTATGATATCATTATTAAAGATTGGTGGCCTTCAGTAATATACATCGAGCCATAGCTTCTGACGGCAAAGGCAGAGTTTAAAATAATGTAAATATCATGAAGCAGGTAAAAAAAAAGGAGTTAATAAGGAATAGATGCAACAAAACAGAGCAGCTATTTATTAATATTGATGATGGTAATGTTTAAAAACCATGATGTTTTGTAATTGCGTCTAAATTACCAAAACACACCAAAAAATTAAAAGGTTTTTTCAAATTTGGATGTAATAGATAAAATAGATAGGTTAGCTACTTCTTTATCTTTTGCCACATGCATTTTTTTTTCATGATTTGCCTTTAGAAATTGCTTTTAAGAGCCTGTAAAGATGAAGAAGAAAGAAAAAGAAAAACATTTTAACTATTGGTATAATGATCAAACCTGAAAAAAATAAAAATAAATCAAAATAAAATCCTTTCTGTACCTTAAGTGTGATAAAGCTGAGCACATGGTCATACTTTGCCCAAGATACTTTGCTCTGTCAGTCTCACAAAGAAGGTGGTAACTTTAGTGTCAGTTCAACAGGAACTAAAAGGAGCCATTAGGAGGCACCCACTGGGAGCAGCATTAAAGAGATTTGTAAAACACAGCCACAATGGAAAAACGTTTTGTCTACAAAGGTGTACCGTGATAACCTGGAGGACAGAATAAAACCAGAACTGGATGAAAGAAGTTTCTTAAAAGGAAAATATAAGAAAAGTACTTACGCTCTCCTTATTACGAAGAGCTCCTGTATGGAGTTTTTTTTTTTTTTTTTTTTGTTCTGGCTGCTAGTGATTCTCCACTGAGACACTGGCCAGGAGGCCTAAGTCATCTTCCTTGACCAGCACAGATGTTCCACTTTCCTCTTAATGAGGGAGCCTCAGCAGGGAGCGCCAGACCTGATAGAAGAGCAACCTGGAAATGGGAGAGTTAGGCTAGAGGTTGGGGTGAGGGTTACTGGCCGACAACCACAACAAATGAAACAAACAGGCACTGCATCATTCAACACAGATTACTGTACATGGCAGAGTTACAGAAGAACCTGAGCCTTGTACATAGTCTATAGGCTTTGTGTCCTTGCTCTGTTTGCAGAAAACATGCAGCCTAAATCTATTCTGAGACTGGAGACATCTGTTCATTTTCATCTCAAGGACTAGAAATTGATTCACGCAACTTATTTTCTATTCATATCATCTTACTTTTGTAACGTGTTTTCATTCCACGTATAGAGGTATGAATGAAATAATATTATTAACCCCTTGCAATGTGAAAATGTAAAGCTTACCAAGTATATTGTTGTCTCATTTGTAGTCGAAATATCTCATCACACTTATAATCAGACATAATCACCTAAAGAGTAACGTATAAGTGAGGTGTAAGAACTATTTCCTTTTTTTTTTAAGGCTCAATAATAATCTTTTAATTTGACATCTGCTTGACAGCAACAACACAATTGTTTTATTTTCACATAATTATAAATGCATTTAACCAGTAAGAGATTAATATTACACAGCTGTATGAAAAGTATTCTATTTTATTAACATTGGGTTGATTCTACTGCCTGTCAATACCAGGTCAACTTTATATTTCTGCATGTGTGACAATATTTGTGCTTGGACAAACTGGACAAAATATGATGGGTTAATTACATTCAAATACTCAATGAGATTGATCATAATGATGACCTGAATTAATGTGTTAATTTTCACAGCTCTAATTGATAAAAATATATCCACTTCATTTAGAATAGAATAGAATAGAATAGAATTGAATAGAATAAAATTACTTTATTAATCCACAATTGGGAAAATGCTATTTAGCATTTGCTTAACAACAACAGAAATAGTTGTTTCATTCGAACATCATTTTAAATAAAATTAGACAGAAAAAGGGTTAATATTACATAGTTGTCTTAAAATTATACAGAACATTAAACTTTAGATTAATGAAAGGTTTTAGCCTGTTCCTAATAAATTTCATTTCTATTGGAATATGCTTGTTCCCATGACCTCCTTTTTATTTTTAGTATTTATTTATAATTTTCCTGTGACAGTTTGGCATACTTCTGCATTTCAAGCCATTTGACAGCCCTTTGAATATGTCATATGAAGAGGAAGAATATATATATATATATATATATATATATATATATATATATATATATATATATATATATATATATATATATATATATATATAATTTTTTTTTTTTATTTTATTTTACAAGAAAGTGAATTAATTCCGAAACATTGTGTGGTCTTCTCCTTACATGCAAAAACCATTTGGTCTCCATGGCTCAGAATATCCCCAGAGGTCTTCCTGGCCAGATGGAGAACAAACCCCTTTATTTGCATGGCATGCTACACTAGCCTTCACCTTCCACAAGATTGAGATTGTGTCCTACCAAACAGTTGGTTAATGAGCTACCGTGCAGCTGTGCCAACAAGAGACCTGACACATACCTAATATCATATTTGAAAAGGTACTTGGACAATACATGTTGCTAAAGATTCGTTCACAAAGTCTTTCCCCAGTGGATTCATTTTGAGTGATAATTTTCTTTCACAGTGAAGGGAAAAATATGATTTATCGAAGATGCAACTCAATTTGTAAAGCGAATAGCCATGTCTATGTGTGGCATATGAATACAGCTTACCTCTTCTTCCATTAAGGGCCATTAAACAGACTAAACAGTATATAGTCTGCATCACGTATACCCACATATATTACATAATTAAATTCTGGAAGGGAAGACATACTGTACCCAGACATGACTATTTTGTGTTCTTTTTCTATTAATTATATTGGGTGTTTTTTTTTTTCCAGGTAAAGACTTAGCTTAATTAATTGCATTTGTATTAGTCCTTTCTAATTTGAATACAAATATAAGAGAAAATATTGACAGACACTATACTGTAGACTACATATGTTAAAAAAACATAATACAGAGACAAAATGTTTTATCTGTTTTATGACTCTTCATTTAATCATCCTAATGTAACCTAACTATTATACTGAAACATTAAGCCCCTCCAAATAATTTCTCTCCCTATAGTAAAAGTACTTTGATCAAAGAACTGTTATGGGAAAAAAAAAAAAATATATATATATATCCGTTGCCTCTGAATGCATAATCACAGCGTTTAACAAAGTAATGGCATACGTATAACACTGAGAGGGGTCTCCGACTCCACTGTATATTAAAGCAAATTTCATAGCATGTAATTCACTGTGACATTTGCAGGAGTAGTATCAGGGCTAATATTTTAAAAGTATCGCACACAGAGAGGCAGAACAATATTAGAATGTAGCAGGTGTTCTGGCTCAGTATGAGAGCGTGCCCCTTCAGTGAGCAAAGGTCTCAGCACGCTACTGATATTCCATTGCTGAGGGCAAAAGGTGCTTCTTTTCTTCCATTTTTGCTTTGCGTCCTCTGTTTTTAGGCTGAACGGCAGGACCTGCATCAAAACAAAGCAGGAAAAAGCATCAATGAGAACATAGTGGTGTCAGCCGTATAGAAATTCTCAGTCATTAGGATGTTCTAATACATGGTATTTAAGCCCTGAATGCCTCACAGCAGGTAAAAAAAAACCAAATGGTGTCTAGTTAAGAGGCAAATGTCTGTCACTATGGACCTCTACGGCATAGAATTAACTAGAAGAAGAAGAATACACACTGTCTGGGTAAAAAAAAAAAAAATAGTTGCATATATTTAGTTTTTTATTTTTTATAACATTTCTACTGCGCTACCTTTGGTTTTGATTACAGGAGACATTTACTTTGACATCTTTTTGCCACATAATCCTTATGTAGTGTCGCAATAAGGTTCGTCGTATTTTTCCATCCCTAGATGCATTAATTTTTGATTATTGATGATGGAAAATCAGACCGCTGCATCAACTTTTCATCATATTTATTCAAATGAATTCATATAAATCCAATTTGACAGCAAGTGATACAAATACATTATTACAAATGTTAAATTTAATCAATTGTTGTATTTGTATCTGCCTCCAGTGCTACCACTGTCACAATAACAATAATACTAGTTAAATTAAACTATTGACATTATTATTATTATTGTTATATATTTCTGTGCTGTTGTTGATGACAGTAATTATCATTTTCCCCCTCACTCCCCTCTATTTCACCCCTGATCATTCCATATTGTTTAGTTGCTCTTTACATTTAGTATCTTTTCATTGTAACATGATGTTGTCAGTATTATTGTTTGTCATTATTTTGTCATTTCTGCATTGTTTGTTTGTTTTTTTTTCGTTTTGTTTTGTCTGATTCATGTCTTGTTGTTTTTGTCTGTCCATAATGTTTTGTTATTTTTCAGTAAATAATTTTTTTTTTTAAACAAAATAAAATAATTAAAAAATCAGCATCCCTAATGATAGAGTCTGTACTTTTTAGAGCCTAATTCATGTGTGAAAATGAAGTATTCTGTCACAATCCTGATGACCCTGATCAATCCTGGCGTCCAATCTTTGAGACATTAAAGACATGAGAGGACACTGACTGCATCAGTTAGATTAAATAACTTATTCCATTTGAAACATTATTAACCACTGCAGCACTTACCCATGAAAGGATGTGAAAAAGGATCTGCTGAATTAAATCTAGTGTAACGTTCCTGTAATCAAACCCAAAGGTGATGTATGTGTGACTTTTTATTTTTTATTTATTTTATGGGACCAGGCAGTTTACATTTATATCGTGTTTCAAGATGCTTTACTTTCTTTCTTTTATTTTACTTTTAGCCTTCCTCACCTGCACAGTCGTGTAAACAGTAAATACTTTAAATAGAATCACATACTGTCACCTTGAAAGCAGCATTTATAAATATATATTTATAAAAAAAAAAAAAAAAATCATCTATGTCGTATTTTTCTTGCCCTGTTTAATGTCTGCTGTTGGCAGAGCTGCCAGGCAACACTGAGATGTAGCAAGCTCCACCAATCAAATGGCTAAGGGCACCGTGTGTGTAGCCTGAGAGGCAAAACCCACTGCAGAAACAGTCACCAAAGCACACAGTACATCTCATGAAGCTTATTGCTATAAGGGTAGGGTAACAGCCAGAGGCAACCTTGAGGAGTGTGTCTGCATTTGTATTAAGGCAGAGTGCTTATTTATTTAGATTTTGACAGCTGGGCAGTAGATAGTGTTGAAAGAGGATGTAGTGATTTATCAAAATTAGAAATGAAAAAAATACATTTCCTTAATATTGTAGCTGGAATCATTCCAAGATTATAATGATTGAATGTGTATTTAGATTTAGATGTTTCACTATTTACCCACAAAGAGCCAGTGTTACATTTGTAGCTGAATTTCTCTATATTTTTTAAAACTTTCTTAAATTATTTATTACCATTTATTGTAATATTACATTTAGGGTATTTTTTTTGGGGGGGGGGGGGTTAACCTACAGGAAATTCCGCTACCCATTTGACCCAATGTTGTAATATTACAACGTTTCCATAAAACCTTACAAAAACATATGTTTTTGCAAACACTTCATTTTCATCTCCAAAGGCCTCCTACGACAACATGGAAGTGGTTTATTTTTTTATGCTTTACTATGTCTGCAGGGTTAAGTGAAAATGACCTATTTCCCTGTGTTTAATGTCATGTAGATGTTCATAAATACTCAGAGTAAAGTTGAAAGATAATCCATCAGAAATGGTGAAAACTGAATAAAAAAATTCTATTTTCAGCTAAATATACCATTAACTGAATTGTCTAAAACAAAGGTCTCAAACATGTGGCTTGGGAGCTAATTCCAGCTAGGTAAGGGGTCCGGTCTGGCCCCTGGGATGAATTTGTAAAATGCAAAAATGACGCTAATGATATGAATTATTCTAGATCAGGTTCCACATACAGACTAATAGAATCTTAAGTGGGTCAGATCACAAAAATACAACCATAATAACCCATAAATACTTACAACTCCAAAGTCTTCTCTTAGTAAATATACAGATTTGCATGTCATTTTACTTACATTTAAACTAAATGCAAATTACCTGAACAAATATGATTATTTTGAAATGTTTGAAGTGCATTTTTGCCAATATTCTGCCTATTATTAAATATTTTGCGCATTTCTGTACCAATCGACTGTGATCTGTAAGTTGTAATTTGCATGTGTAAATGATATAATATTGCTAAAGTTTCAGTTTGCTCATATTATTTACAGCATTTTAAAGGATATTTGCAGATAGGAACATTTTTGTCACATCATTTTATTTTGTTCGCTCTAAAACATGGAGGAAAGTTTGGAGTTGATATTATTCCTATATTATTCTGTTATTATTTCACTGTCTCAGTCACTTTAGATCAAATTATGGCTTAATGTAGCCACTGAACTAAAATGACTTTGACCTCTTTATCATATGATCCAACTCTATAGGTTTTATTGGTGAATAAATGCTGTAAAACATGACAGTATTTCCATATTCACAACAGTACAAAGCCTCTAAATTTCCAAATGGGTCATATCTGATGACCATGAGAAGGTGACAAACTGTACTTAAACTGTACTTTTTTTAATGATGTGATAAGATTAGTAGCTCAACGGGTTTTAAACAGTTCGAATTATTTTAAGAATTCCCACAAAATTACCACTGGGTATTAACGGGTTAATCCTTTTACATCTAGAATTATTTCTGTGGTAGCTTCGAAATAGATATTTTTCTACATTAAACCATCACCATTTGTAACAATATTGTCTCTAGCTTTGTGTATTTTTCAATGAAAATCAGGTATTTTCCTATATTTTCTAAATGCAATTTACTGATCATGTACATGTTCATAGAAGCTCAGAACTAATTCAGCGTTTACTATATTGAACAGAGAAAACTGAAGAAAAACTTTTAGCAAAATACAGTATATCATTTAATGAATATGAAAACAAATGTGTCCATCCACTGTCATTGATGCAATTCCATGGAAAACCCACTAGTGAATCAATGTTGTAGATGACAGCTGTGTTTCCATGGTAACTACAGTATGGAGCCTCTGAACATTCAAATGGGTCATAACTACAACTTTTTTTTTTTACTTAACTTTTGCTTCTTATTCTAGATTAATCCATTACGACCCAGTGTGACTTTTGCGTCAGTTCCCAAATATATTTTTTTGTCTCTATCTGAAATTTCCAAAGTGATTTATCACCATTTATAATAATTTTATCCTTTGTATTTTGCATTTTTCAGTGAAAATCATCCACTTTCCTATATTTAATTTGCTGATCATGTAAATGTTCATAAAACCTCAGGTTAAAATTGAAGGTTATTCTATTAGAAAAAAGAGAAATCTGAAGAAAAAGTGACATTTTTAGCTAATATATCCATAGCTGAACATAAACCAAGTGTCTCCATCCACTGTCATGTATCCAACTCCATTGGTTTTACTTGTGAATCAATGTTGTAGATGATAGCAGTATTTCCATGGTAACTATGGAGCCTCTGAGTGTCCAAATGGGCCATACCTGATTATGATGAAAGGATGACAAACTGGATTTTACACCAATTATTTACATGCATCGATAGAATTAATGGATAATCAGTTTAGATCAATAGATTATTTTAGTTGCCAGTCACTATTTCGGTCTTTGAGTTAATGTTTGATTTAAATTATGCTTAATAACTAAATCTCTATTAATGTCATATAAAAAGTGTACTATTTTAAAGGTGTCATTCCACTGAAAACCCCTTTTCCCACGCTCCTTTTGGAATCTGATGGGTCACCCCAAATTACCAGCCAGTGGAGTGTCCCCTCCACTGGCTGTATTTACCGTTCATAGAAAAGAACATGGAGAAATGAGTCACTCAAAAAAAGCCTGTCCACATTAGGTAATGTGAATATTGGCATCACCCTTGTGAGGGTTAAGCCCATCCTACATTGCAGTGAATATGAAGTAGCATTAGCATTAGCACCTACAAGAGAAGATGGCGCCATGTTTGCTGCACAAAATTAAAAAAAAAATTAAAAAATGGCGTGCAAACTCGTTCATGTGTGGAAATAAAGTGTTGTTTTTTTTTCCCCTACACCTTTTTGAAACAAGTGACGGCATGAAACCTAGCTGGATGCTACTCTCAGATGGTAAACACACATAGAGCGAGAGAGGAGGGGGGAGTGTTCATTCATGCCTTCACTCTCTGAGCCAATCAGAGACGCCTCATTTTTCCGTCATGGACGTGTATAAGGAAGTACCGGAAAAGGGACTTTGGTGTCACCCACGTGGGGTTAACCCCGTCCCCGGCAGCTAATATGAAGTAGCATTAGCATTAGCGTCTACAAGAGAAGACGGCGCCACAGTAGCTGCTGCACAAACTGGGAAAAAAATGGCGGATCAAACTGGTTCATGTGCTCTCTGTGGAAATAAAGCCTCGTTATTTCCCTGCACGTTTACAGAACAAGCAATGGGACGAAACCTAGCTGGATGCTACTTGGGTAAAGCTAAATACATACACAGCAAGAGGGGAGGGGGGAGTGTTCCTTCACACATTCTGAGCCAATCAGAGATGCCTTGTGACCGTGTATGAGGAAGTACCGGTAAACAAAGCAATACGAAAATTTTTTAAAATAATAATAATGTATTCAATAACAATGGAGAACACAGTAATATTAATGAAATAACCATGGAATGACTTAACATATGATGTCATTGTGTTATTTATACATGGGTCATCTTCTTTGGGAAGCAGCCAGTATTGTCACTTGTGAATTGAAAACCTAAGAAAGCACAAGTAGCTCAGAATTACAGGCTTGATTATAGCTGTACTGTAAGGATCAGCAGCACATTCACACTGCAGAAACCTCCTAGATCTAATACTCAGCTGGAAATCACTGGAAAGTTCTTTTATCATAGAGTTCAGTGTATAACCGAGGGTGTGCACTGACATAGTTATGAGGTGTGGAAGATAAAATGGAGGCAGATAATTGGAGGCAACTCATGTATTTTCATTGTTTTATGATATTTAATGGAGGTGACTGTCTCGAGTGAAGACTTCTGGGACGAGGCACCTGCACCCAGGCTGCTCTTTCTATTCCTCTCTGTTGAATAATATTGCTTTAATTCAGTCAGTTTTATGGAAGTCAAATTGTTCATTTGTCTGATGTTTTTTTGGGTTATGAATGTAATTAACGGAAGACCAAATATTTAACGAATTAAGTTTGGGGTTTTCTGCATAGCTAATTCTGAAAACAGATGCCAACATTAACATTTGTGGGCTCTCCAGCTTATGATGGGCACTTACTGGAAAACAATGTTTTCTAGCAAGTCATTACCATTTGCAGTTATGAAATTACAATGCACTGTGGTGGTACTTTTTTTTTTTTTTTTTAACAAACTGAAATGTTAATTAACTAGTGTAGAGTGGAGGATTTCCTAAAGGGCACCATGGGCTTTACAACATTGATTGATTGATTGATTTTTTTTTTCTGTTTTCAAGTTCCTGAACACATTTATCAGTTTACAACTGCACTTCCTAAAATGTTCCAAGACTGTATAAATAAAATGGCAATTAAACTAAATTAGACACAATCACGGTCAGATTTGAATAACTTTTTTTTCATCGTACAAAACATACAAAACATTCAATATTTAATCTGAGAAAATGTACAATTTTAACAAAGACATTATAACCCTGTCCTAAAAAAAAAAGTAGCATTCTTTCTCCTTTTAATGATTTGTACATGTGTAGAACTAGGACCAAACAAATACAGTAATGCAATGGTTACATTTTAATGATATTTTGAAATTCAGGATTATTTATTCTGAATAAAATAACTCAGAATTAAAGCAATTTCCTTCATGATTTCATGGAAATGTTAATGCCAAATTAACATGGGAAACACATTTATTCCACTTTAGTTAATTCCACTTTAAGAGCTACGAGTACAGAGGGTTTAGATTAAGTAGAAAGTGGACGTGATGTCTTGACGTCTACCAGAAGAAAACACTTGCGTCCAGTTCATGTTTCTTTTCATTTCAGCAGCATACAAGACTAGATACTACATGTGATTTTTATATTTATTTTTGTAATAATTATAAAGCAGTACCTCACCCTAATCGAATTAAATGTGATCATCTAAAGAAGAGAAAGATATTAGAACCAAACTAAACCAGAACTAAAGACGGCAGGGAGACAGAATATGTACGTTAGTGTGACAAGATAAAGTCAAGATAAAGAGCACGTGCACAATGAAATTACTATTAAATTTAAATTTAAATGACTAAACATAGATTTTTATCCTGTTGTTTTTTTATCCTAGGCTGTTTTTATTTCTTGAGGATTTTATTGTGTTTTATTGTATCTTGTTTTTATTTATTTATCTGTTTTATGCTTTATTTATCCATGCTGCTAAACTAGTGAATGGTGAAACACTGAGCACTTTTTTGTCCTTTGTCTTGTCTTGACATTTGCATAACAGGTTCAATGTATGTCTTGTCTTGTTTTAATGCCAAACACATTTACTCAGTCTGCAAAAAAAAAAAGTACCTAAGGGTACAAATAAAGTAACCTTTTAACCTTGAACCTTGACAGGAATAACATTAAAGAGGAATTATGTAATTTGGAATTAAAAGTGTAATAAACCAGTGACTTTATTCTGAATTAAGTTTAATTCAGAATATTCATTTTCAATTGGAATGAGGTGTTTGCATGGTTATCTTAAAGCAGAATTAACCTTTATTCTGAATGAAACAGGAGTAAAAACACTCATATTATTCCATCCTTGTCTGATATAGGATTCAAACAGCTGAACAACCCCCAGTTTTATTTGTTGTATTGTATTTTTTTTTTGCTTCATGATGCACCAAATGCTCTCAATTGATGGAAGTGGAGGACAGCAGTAAACTCAGTTCACAACCCAGGCTCTTTAACCCACAAACTATGCTGTTGTATTAGACACAGTATGTGGTTTTGCATTGTATGAATGAAAAATATAAGGGTCTCTCTGAAAAACACTGCCATCTCAATGGAGCATATCTTGTTCCAAACCCTATATTTTACCTTTTAGTATTGACAGATGTGCAGCCTGAGCTTTCCATAATCACTATTACACCATCATGCCCTCACACTTGTTGAAATAACACCTTGCATTGATGTTTTGGTTTTTTTTCTTTTGCAGATTTATGTACATGTAAGTCTTTTCAGTGTTATTTTTGTACTAGTCATGTCAGTGATTTTATTCAGGGGCGGCTATGGTTCAGTTGGTAGAGCGGGTTGTCCAATAACTGTAGGGTCAGAGGTTCACGTCCTGGCTCTGTCTGTCCACATGTCCAAGTGTCCTTGGACAAAGACACTGAACCCAGACTTAGTCTCCCAGTAGGACTGACAGAACCCTAGATACTAAGTAATTAATTTAAGTACATTATACTAAGCATTTGATTTTTAACTTCTGGAAACTTGTATTATTTAAGTTTCATCAACTTAAAATAATCAAGCAAATTGATTGCCTTAAATGTTTTGAGTTCTGCTAAATTATTCTGGTTTACAGTGTAGAAAAAAGTGAAGGTGAAGGAGTGTTCATCTCAATTTGGGGGTGTCAAACATGTCAGAAACACCGAAATCTAAAAGGAATTGAAGGTGTTTTACCAAGTGTATGATCCACAATTACCACAAAGACTAACATTTGTCATTGGTGTCAAAGGAGCCAAGATTAAGCACTAGGGTATGTAAACTTATGATCAGGGTTATTTGAATAGTTTCTGTTACATTATGTTTGATTATATTTGGCTTCACCAAACCACTAGCCACAACTTGTTTGTATTACCATTTATATTATCTGATAAATAGCCAAAGAATCATACATTCTACTAGAGTATGTAAACTTATGAGCACAACTGTATTTGGAGTTTGAACAGGTTCGAACTACTGGAATTTTTTATTAAATAGGATGATTTCTTTTACCTTTACCTACCTTTACCTTACTTTTACCTAAAAAAATAATAATAATAACCATATCATGGTATATTGTATCATGATCTGAGTTTTGCAAATTGTATCGTAATGTAATATCGTAACGTAATATCGTAATTGTATCGGATGAATAGAACTTTTTTGCATTGTTGTTTTTGTAAAATAATAAACTATCTACAATCTACTGTTAGAGTATACATTCATTTATATAGTCCTTGATTTTCTTTTGTTCAAGAAATATTTATAATACATTGTGTCCCAGTAAACAGTTATGTTAGTGTTATATTTGAATGTGATCATCTGTCAGACAACAACACCTCATATGTTCTAGAATAAAGAGTTATATAAAGGTGATTTCACATAAACACAATATAATTCGCTGCTGCCTTGAAACTTAAAGACACTAAAATGACTAAAGACTAAATAAAAATAAGAAAAAATATCAAGTATAAAGCTGTGGTTAAGTACCTGCTTAGTGGCTTCATTTATACATCATGTTTAAAAATAGGCCTTGGACTACAACAGCTGTAGAGTAAACACATTCTTAAATAAACTCAGTGTTTAATCATTTTGTGCCTTCATTAGTGGTGCTGAAGAGGTGGTCCAGGTGTGTAGCAGTGGGGTAAATTGGCTGCAGCGTGTGATGTTTACATGCAAAGAGAAGTCTATTCTTAACCCACTTATTCAAGTAACCCAGTTTTTTGGTCAGTGCATTTGAAGGACTCTCAAGCCAGCTGTACACTTCGTTTTGACACAGCCGGCTATGACGTCTAATTTAAACTATTATGTCTGTCCGTGAACATTTGACTTCATTGCCTAGATTATTTTGTTTGCCTCACAGAGCTGATGACTTTCCCATTCTCTGCCAAATCTTCCAAATTTTCTAGAGCAGCTTATGTTCCGGGAACTCAGAGTCCTATTAGATTGTCAGCATTATTAAATTGTTATTGTCCCTCTAGTATGAACCATCCACATTGCATTCTGAATGGACAACATGTTATTTTTTTCATTATTTGTTGAAAGATAGATTGTCATAAGTGGCAGTGGATAAGCACATGCACTGCCACAGGGACATAACAGTATGTGCATTATAATTTGGGCTGTCAAAATTAACGCATCCATGCAGATTAATCCATCATCATGATCAATCTGATTAAAAACAATTTAACACAATTAACCCATGTGTAGCACAAAATGTCTCTGGCAACGCATTGCAGGCAGTTTGTCAAAGAAGAGTTACTGTTTCTGGTAGTGATAGGCAACAGAACCACCCCATAAACATGCCTGTTGGCCCTTTGGATGGACATTTAAGACAGAGATTTTGAAATAAAAGAAAAAGAAAAAACAAAACAGAACAATCAACCAAGAGAGTATTATACAGACTCTGCAGGAAGGAGTTTTCTTTTCACAGACTCATTTCCAGTTTAAAATGAAGCATATATTAGTTGAGGATTCGGCTAATGTGTAGCCTAGCTTGTGGCAAACATGTTTAAATTAAATATTCCCTTCTTTCTTGAGTGTATTTGCTCATGCAAAATGAAACATGTTTAATATGGATTAATTGTGATTAATTGAAATTAATCCACAACAACCCTGTATGAATGTGATTGCAGATTTTAATTATTTAACAGCGCTAACTGTAATAACCACTATAAACTGGCTAATCTCAAAACTTCAAAATGCATCCTGTTTTATGTCTCATTATATCCCTGAAATGTGGAGCATCTGGGATGTAATGGTTTTGCATGTGCCGCCAAGTAAGGTCTTTCGTGTTAATGTGATAACTTTGAATGCCTGGACGGATTTGTGCTGATTTGGGTGTGCTAATACTCTAAGATAAGTACATGAACTGATTTGATTTTGGAGGTAAATACTTTCAAAACGGCTGACTTTTATCTGGCCCATAACTCTTCATAACAGATTGCCACCTATCTATCTATCTATCTATCTATCTATCTATCTATCTATCTATCTATCTATCTATCTATCTATCTATCTATCTATCTATCTATCTATCTATCTATCTATCTATCTATCTATCTATCTATCTATCTATCTATCTATCTATCTATCTATCTATCTATCTATCTATCTATCTATCTATCTATCTATCTATCTATCTATCTATCTATCTATCTATCTATCTATCTATCTATCTATCTATCTATCTATCTATCTATCTATCTATCTATCTATCTATCTATCTATCTATCTATCTATCTATCTATCTATCTATCTATCTATCTATCTATCTATCTATCTATCTATCTATCTATCTATCTATCTATCTATCTATCTATCTATCTATCTATCTATCTATCTATCTATCTATCTATCTATCTATCATCACTGCATCACCGTTGATATTCATTTAATTGGTGAATTTAATGGTGAATGTTATAACATGCTGCCTTTAATCAGAATGAAATATCCTCTATTTTGTTATATGTAAGATGATAGTCATAGTCCTGATAAAACTGTTCAATCCTCTAGATCTTAAAGCCAAGATCAGCTGACACTGACAAGAGAATAATTTCACATGTTGGTACTGACAAGGAAAACACACACCAAACTGATCAGTTACTTCTGATATTTGATGTATGACGGCACCCAGACGAAGGCCATTATCTATGTCGCACAAGCAGTCGTTAATATAAAAAGAACGGCCTTTTGAACAACTGTTGAGTCAGGCTGACAGCAAGTTTGATAAGACTATAGTCACAAATGGAACATCCAAACTATATTTATACTCTGAAAATGAAGACATCAGTCATATTTCAATTGAAATGTCCATCAAAGTTAGTTCACTATCCACCAGGGATTACCCACATGTTCTTCTCCTTGGAGACATTTACTGGCAGGATCAGTGATCACATACTGTAGCTGGAGCCAGATGATGGAATGACTACGTGAGCACGTGCCTTGGGTATCCCTCTCTGTACTCTGTCAAAGGAAAGCCTCCAGTCACTGCTTAGTGGCAGAAGATGCATTACATTGCAGTGACATTCGAAATAGTCCCCAAGGTGTTCCACCATTGCGTTGACTGACAGGCCAGCTTGGGAAACCTGTGCTGTCCCATAATTCACCAGATACTCTGTGCTCTCTGTGGTCTCATGGATTCCCTCTCATTCTTACATCCCAAGACACATACAGTAGAGCGGTGTCCGTGCTGCTCTACTGTCTGGCATGGCTTCAGTGGTGATAAAATGCCATCGCTCTTCATTTTTAAAGTAATGTACAAATTAGTGCTGTCAAACGATTAAATTTTTAACCAGATTAATCACACGGGTGCTGTGGATTAATTTTGATTAAATATCATTTGTTTCTAATCTGTATTAGACTCAGACTTAATAAAAAAGGGGAATATACTGTACACTGCAAACAATCTAAATCTTACCAAGTGTATTTTGCTCATTTCTAGTCCAATCACGTTTCTAATTTTAATATTTCTAATCTCATCACACTGAAAACAAGAGAAGTTTTACACCTACAACTTTTTTTTTTGTCAGCTTTTGCTTCTTATTCTACATTAAAAGACCCAGTTTGACTTTTCTGTCAGTTCCCAAATACAATTTTGTCTCTAACATTTTTATAATTTCTAGTTTAAATATCTGAATTAAAAAAAAAACAAAAAACGACATACTGTAATCACCTAAAGAGTAACTTGTGAGATAGAAGAACTTATTTTTAAACAATATATCTTGTTTCAAGAAATCTCCCACATAATTTTCACCCTTTCCATTGGCAGATTTATTTATTTATTTATTTTTGCTGAATTCAAGATTGATTGATTGATTGATTTTTGTTAATTCAAGCAAAAAAAAAAAAAAATGCCAATGGAAAAAGTCAATATTATCTTGGTAGAATTTACTGAAACAAGATTTCCAAGATCTATTGTTGAAAAAATAAGTTCTTATATATCATTATGATGATAGATTAATCTGTGTTAATTCGTCAGTATTTACACCCCAATACAAATATATAATACACATATATTCAAGTAAATAACATTTCCTATGAAACCCTCTTGGGGCACTTAGTGACAACTACCTCTAATATAATTCATGTAGTGAGTTCTTTTTCTTCTTATACATGTTGAGAATTCTGTCATATATTTTATAGAAATATGTCCAAAACCTTTTGCAAAACATGCACAAATTACAGGCTATAGCAAGCATGTAAACTTGTAAAAAACCTGATTAATATAATGTATCTATGTTTAAATGATTACCATACTATCATTGTATGTGCATGTTTCCCACATCCCAGTATCAATAACAGTTAAAATATTTTCTCAGACTTACACTCTTGCCCATAAAGTCAGAAACAAATGACTCATTCTCATAAAATTGATTGTGACAATGTGATTTATTCCTAATAGATAAGGTCTAACAGGGACTCAGTATGTAATCACTGGACCTGATTAAAAATGATTAATGATGCATATACAAAAGAAGAAAAAAAAGGAAAGTTTCTGAAAATAAAGTTAGTCCAACTTAATAGGAAATAAGTGTATATATCTGTTATTATAATCAATAGTGCAACAGAGGCACTGAATTAGACATATAAAATGTGATGACTTATATTAGCTGCTATAGTATTGTACTTTACCTTCATTAATGATACATTAAAGATCAGTGTATT
Source organism: Siphamia tubifer (assembly GCA_020466265.1). Taxonomy (NCBI): domain Eukaryota; kingdom Metazoa; phylum Chordata; class Actinopteri; order Kurtiformes; family Apogonidae; genus Siphamia; species Siphamia tubifer. Next base: position 20,591,964 of record CM035797.1, on the reverse strand, counting down.
GATTTTGGGAGCGCACACAGATTGCTAGGCAAGCACTGCAATACTATAAATCCCTAAAAGATGATGATGAATTAGCCATGAAGTGATTATCCTTTATTTATTTGTTCAGTTTTAATGGCTAAATAAGGCATGTCACTTGACTTATTCAGCCCAAAACCTTCTGGACCAGTTCAAGACCCAGCACCAGAGGAATACTTCCAGCAGGCAGAATATTAGAAGCTCCCAGGCTGCACTCAAAAGTACAACAAAACATCCATGCTGATCTGCTTAGCCGTCCTGCCCCTCAACCCCCTAATGAACAGGGGCAACAGAGCTCTTGGGCTTAGCCTCTCCCTCTTACCCTAACTTAACAAGATGTCCCCCTACCCCCCCTTGCTTTCTCTCACACTTGCACACACAGACATTCACACCGCTGCGCACAGAGGCACACACCTCCCAAACCCCAAACCACTAACCCTCAGACCAATCTGTCTGTGGCACTAAAGTATTATTAGACTTACACACTCTCAAAGGGGAAACAGTGAGTGCTGAGAGCTGGAAGATGAGATATGCTACAGGGGCTACTAGTTCCATTAAAATGGCATTCACTGGGGCCTTTGTTATCATCGGCCCTGACGTTTTCAGGATGTAGTGGGGCTTGCTGATCCATGACCATCTCATCTATCTTTCAGGATTTGAAGGAAGTTGGTGTGAAATTGACACCAATGAGTGTAGCTCAAATCCATGCCAAAACCAGGGTGACTGTGTGGACCGGGTCAACAGTTACAGGTAAAAAAAAAAAAAGGTGTTATCCAAAACCAGCTTTTCATTCCAGAGGAAACAGCAAAATGTCAAGGTATCTCGCACTGGACACTAAACATTAATAAATCCAAAAGTACAAGCAACCTTTATCCATGTACACGTGTCAGGCTGTTTTACTGTCATTTTGATGGATTACCATAAACTAATAGATTGGTTCCGAACTCATACCAGGTCTTAAAATGTATTTTAATGGGTTTAATAATTACCGTTTTAGCTTTAAATGAGGTCGAGTTAAGTCTAAAAAAAAAAAAAAAAAAAAAAAAAATCTTCCTTGCCATAATTGTTCTTGTCATGCATTACATATTCAGGCTTAAGGTTTACTTAAACATTGCCAAATATGACTGGATGTGCAATTAGACTAAATATGATGTGCAATTAATATCATTAAATACCCATTGATTTTTTTTTTTTTTCTGGTTGGTGCATGAGCAAGTGGGAAACAGATAGATCGTCTGTTCTCTGTATGTGGTGAAATATCAATATTAAGGATTTTTTTTTTCCTCCAGCTGTGATTGTAGGATGGGATTTTCTGGTCTTCACTGTGAGGAAGACATCAATGAGTGCTCTTCGATCCCCTGCCATAACGGTGGCATTTGTCAAAACCTCGTTAACAAGTAAGTATGTGTAAAAATGTATTTAGATTCTTTTGATTTCGCTTTCCATCTTCGTCTTCATTATGGCGCTTGTGTGTGTTTTAAAACGTCTTTCTCAGTAGAATAGATGTGCTAAGTATGTTTTGAAAGGCAAATGAACAAAACCGTTCTCCAAAGAAAACATGCAAGGTGTTCCTCTTCAAAGTGTTGTCTTTTATATAACAGCCCGTCTTCATCCTTGACACACATAAGCTGCTACACTAAAGACAGAGAGCGAATTCAGCAGGAACACATCATGTATCTAGATTGGGCTTTACTCCACTGGTGCTTTTCTCTGCTGTGCTTAATGGGAGCCCCGGGGCTTCTAGGCTTAGTCGGACAGATGGGTAGAGAAGTCCCAGGGCCAATTTGAGTCCTAAATGGTTTGTCTCCAGTTTGCCTACCATCATGATTTTACTCCCATGTGACCCGGCCCTGCTCACAGCGCTCCCATGATTGCACAGTCCAGGGAGTTCACATCAGGTGTGTTTTAACTTCACTACCCACCACGCGTTCTACACGAGCCGCCGTCTCCATCTCCGTGACCTGACAAGTCGAGCAGTCCATCTGTAATATAGAGATGGAACAGACTCCACAGTTTAGTCTTTTTAATTTCATTTTATGTATTTATTCCATATCAGATGTTGTCAGTTTGGCTCTGAGGTCACATGCTTTGTTATATGAAATAGTAAGTTAACCCTTTAAAGGTGTCATTCTGCTGAAAACCACTTTTCCACGCTCTTTTTGGAATCTGATGGGTCACCCCGAGTTACCGACACATGCTTCCTTTAAAAGTGGTTTGTCACCTCCACTGGCTGCATACCGTATTCACAGAAAACAACAAGTGGAAAGAGGGACCCAGAAAAAGCCAGTCCATCTGACGTCAGATGGACTTCAGCATCACCTACGTTGCATGGAATCTGAAGTAGCATTAGCATTAGCATCTACAAGGGAATACCATGCCACAGTAGCTGCTGTACAAACTTGGGGAAAAATAAAAGTTTTCAGATCGAGCAATGGTACAAAACCTAGCTGGACGCTACTCTGGTAAAGGTAAACACATACCGAGTGACAGAGGTGACGTGGTAGCCAATCAGAGATGCCTTGTCACCACGTCATGAACATGTGTGCGGAAGTACTGGGAAATTCTGTTACTCGACCTCAAGTCATTTTTCTACCGTGAAAAAACAGCTGGAAACAAAACAAAATAGAACCAACACACAATGCATTCAATAACAATGGAGACAGTAATATTAATGAAATAACCATGGAATGACACCTTTAATAACTGCAATCTCACTGGTATTGTATTTTTGTAGCACTTTGTAGCATTTAAATGACTATAACACCCACAAAATTAAAACAGCATTGGAAAGATTTCCAACGCTATACAGGGTCACCCCATGTCAAAGCATCCAGAGAAACAGAAATTTCTGGGGTCACTCTCAGAAAATTCTCCAAAAATCCACATAAATTCCTCTTGTGGACTGATATCCTTAATAGTTTTGAAGTAAAACTTTCCAAAATTCATTTGACCTACATATTACATTTTTGGTCTTCCCTCTAACTCTTCCCCTAGAATCAGAATCTATGGTCAGATTACCTCTGTTTCTCTTGGTTGCTCCACAATATGGCTCCAAATGATAGAGTAGCAGTGGAAGCTTAAATTTGGACGAAACGCAACTTTGTCAAAATAATAATTTTAAAAAATACTCCAAATTTTTGGAAGACCTTTATTTTAAAACTACTCGCAATATCAGTCTAAAACTTCGTTTTATTTCATAAGTCCATACGCTGGACCTGTACAGTTTTTTGAGAGACACTTGACAGCAGCAATATGGGAAAGGAACTGCTCCAGAGGCAACAAAAATATGAAGCTATATAGTCAAAATCAATTGAGAACAGCTCTTTATTTCAGATCAATAATGACCTGGACAAATATTTCATGAGCAAAAACCAAAATAAAGAAAAAGAGATAAAAAGAAACAGTAAAGATGAATCCAAAACTCTCAACTAATGGTGAAGAGACTATGAAGTTAAAAACAAGGTAAGTAACTAGGGAGAGAGGGGAAAGGGAGTTAAGACATGCAGCCGTCATGATATGGATCCTGAATGTTCAAGACCAAAAAGCATGTTTGAGCAGCTGTAAAATAGTGGAAAGTTTGTTTCTGCAATCTGAACGTGCACAGTTTCAATTTCTAATAATATATATATATATATATATATATATATATATATATATATATATATATATATATATATATATATATATATATATATGTATATATATATATGTATATATATATATACTTATATATACAACAACAACTTATATATATAAGTTGTTGTTTTTTTTGCTAAAACACACTATTTTAAACATGTATTGATTATTATAATGATAAATAATGGTCAGATAACATAAAATAAGATAGATTTTATTGATCCTACATCTGGAAAATTGTCACAGTAGTCAGTGATATACAGTACAGCAAAAAGAAGAAACATAGATAATAATATATGTAAACCAACACAGATGTAGAGAAAAAGAAATAAAAACACTATATGCTATGTACACTATACATTATATATATATATATATATATATATATATATATATATATATATATATATATATATATATATATATATATATATATATATATATATATATATATACATACAGTATAATTAACATTAAGTTCTTCCTGAAAACAAAAGTACAAAATAATTGTCAAGAAAGACATTTTCTGACACTTTTATTGCAAAGAAAACATGAAGACACCCAGGCAGCTTGTTATGATGGTCTTAAAAGGGTTATTAAGTACGACTCATTTGAAGCAGAAAAATAAAATGTAAAGTTCACTGGTAGAGCGGCAGTGTCTCAGACTAGCCACGTCATCTTACATAATTACTTTTTCCCACACGACAGTAAATACGTCCTGGCTAACACATAAATTTAATATGATATAACTGATTTATTGATGAAAGTTTATTTACTAATGAAAAAAAATAGAGTTTATATTTTACTGCGGAGATCTCTAATTAAATGTTTTGTTATTAGCTTGCTTACAAACAGGATAACCACCTCCCTGGAGGTGTGTGGTCAGGGGGTATTAGACACACTAACAGCTTGAAGAGGGATCTGAATCAAGCAAATTACATTATTGGACAAGTGAAGCTTTTCCCATCAGAGATAAGTCATCAAACATAATTCATATTAAGTTACGCATTAGAAAACTTAATTGCTGTCCTGTTTATGAAGAGCTACCGGTCAGTTTCAGAATGAAAAATGAGTCTTGATGTGCATGTTAATTGTTTTTTTGTTTTTTTTTTAACTCCAACACACAAACTGTTTTTATAAAACAATTCCACTGCACAATATTTTATATGTTTTTCACTTCAGAAAATAACTTTACATATAAAGGAAATATCATACCTGCTCATAATCTGACATGTTGCTCTCTAATCATTTTTTGGTGTTTTATTCCTTAATGATGGAATGTTATCACAATTTTTCTTAGGTTCCAGTGCATTTGCCCTCCTGGTTATTTTGGACTGCTGTGTGACCTGGATGTGAATGAGTGTGAAGTGTCACCTTGCCTACACGAGGGCATCTGTATCAACAAGCCCGGGGGCTTCAAGTGTGTCTGTCGCCCTGGATACTCAGGTAGCTCTTTTGCCCTTAGGTGACATGAAGATCAATATGAGAGGCTAAAAAGCTTATCGTGACTGCTGCGGCTGGGTGCTATTGAGGCAACTCTGACACAGATCTGGCTTAGTGTAAAAACAGCTTCACAATGCTTGCTTTTAATTAGCTTGCCTGCCTCTGCAAGATACAGTGGCTGCTTTTCAGTAAAGCTAACAAGAGATAAATTTATGTCACCTCTTTTATCTGATGAAAACTTCTCAGTGTCTGTTAGTTGCCTTTATTTCTTCAGCCTCTTTAGTCTCACAACGCTATTGTTGTTTTACTTCAATCCATTTGTCTTATTTTCCACCCAGACAGATATTGAGCTATTTCAGCGTGTGTGTGTGTGTGTGTGTGTGTGTGTGTGAGAGAGAGAGCATGTGTGTTCGCAC
>CM035797.1:19726451-19833951 GCA_020466265.1 Siphamia tubifer | reverse complement strand
AATTGTATAATGGTACATTTAACAAATTTCCAACAGTTTTAACAATTTCTTTCCAAAAAGGAAAAAACATGGGACATTCACACACAAGGTATGAGACACTTTGACTAGAAATGAATAAAACTACACTTGTTGTTACAGTGCATTAGCTTTGTTAGTCGTTCAGTCTCAGCTGGTCCTGTGTATCTGACTGTGTGGAACAGTTAGTCTGCAGTGAACCCACCTCCCCAATGTTCATCACACACTGTGAATAGGCTGGTCTTGTTTGTGAGCTCCGGCAGAAGGCTGCTACACTCCATCACTATCGCCTGAGGGATCATGATGATGCACGACACCACCCAGATGACAACAATACTCTTGCGAGCCCTCTTGGCTGTGCTCTTGAACATCAGAGGGTGGCAGATAGCATACCAACGGTCTTGGGCAATGCAGCTCAGGGTCAGGACTGATACAGAAACAGAAATGGTCTAAAAAAAACATGAAGAACATCAGTTATTTACAACAGCTATTCTGGGAATGCTATTTTTCAACACTTTCAAGTTTGAAACTGAAAGACAGATGACATAGCCTGTCAAATTCTTAGCTGACATTTGCGGCAAGTGAGAAATTCATTCGAATCTAATATTGACATAGCTTGGAGGGTTTCCCCTTGGTTTTCAAAGGGATTTTTCCATCTGGGATCCAACGCTTTCCCTAAGTTTGTGAAATACTTCAACGTATAGTTTGAGAAAGTTTGAGGACCCTCTCAAAGAAATGTTCAATGAGAAATTATCTTCATAACTTTGGAGAAACTGGAGCACATGCAAAACAAACATCCAAAAACCATAAAAAACAAAAATTGGTGAAGAAAAACTTGCAACTTCCACATTTGGGAAAAGTTTTGTTTTTATGCTTTTTTTTTTTAGCTTAAAATGTTACAATAGAGAGAATAAAAACAAAGCTGACCATGACAATTAGAGCATCTACAGTAGGTTCAATTTCTAGATAAATAAATACAGTTGGAGGAAGTGAAAGTGGTGATAAATAGTTGTGATTTTCCCTTTTTATAATTAAAATTAAGTAATATTTCAAATATTTAGTTACTAGAAAATTTATTCAAAGTCATTGTCATATGGTCCTCGAAACTACTTTTTACAGAGATGGAAAATAAATAATTATGAGGATTATAAAAATACAACAATTATTTTTTTCCAAGCACACCTGTTAGTTCAAAGGTTAAAGTTCATATGACCTCACAACACTACATGAAGTTATAAAACATAATATATATGTCTCAGCCTGTCAAAAAACAAACAAACATTATTACTAGTACTGTGTAGTGTGTAGTAGAGGCAGATTCTCTGACAATAATAGAACAAAGACACTGAGATATTAAGACAATCTTTCAAATATGACAAAAATGCAGCAAAAAAAGTACTCTTTCAAAAAGCACCTGTTGGTACTAGTGCATCATTTTAGTCGTCAAATGTGAACTGCTGGCTGCGCACATGTTGCTTCGTACTATAAGGTAAAACAGGAAAAAGGTGGAAGGAGCAGATGATTGGTTAAAATTGCAACGTTGCGCTGAATTCACAGGGATTGGCTGAATTTGTGTTGAAGTTGAAAATTGCAACAAAATCCTGGAGGGTCTGACTTACAATTACAGAATACAAATTCTGACAGTTAACCACATAAACATTATTACAGAAAAAAAAAAATTGTATGAATCTTCACTTAAACTTCAGCTGTTTGTAAATCATGACAAGAAAACAAGAGTATATCAGCCAACGCAACAGGCTAATACCGATTCAAGAAATAAACTTAAAGGTGTCATTCCACTGAAAACCACTTTTCCACGCTCCTTTTGGAATCTGATGGGTCACAACCGACTTACCAACACCCAGAAAGGGACCTAGAAAAAGCCGGTCAATCTGTTGTCAGATGGACTTTAGCGTCAAACCCGTCCCGAGCAGTGAATCTGAAGTAGCATTAGCATTAGCATCTACAAGAAAAAAGGCGCCACAGTAGCTGTGGTACAAACGGGGAAAAAATGTCAGAACAAACTAGTTCATGTGCTCTCTGTGCAAATAAAGCCTTGTTTTTTCCCTGTACATTTTCAGAACAAGCAACGGCACGAAACCTAGCTGGATGCAACACTGGTAAAGGTAAACACACACAGCGAGAGAGGAGGGGGGAGTGTTCCTTCACACATTCTGAGCCAATCAGAGACGCCTCGTCACCGCGTCATATACATGTATGAGGAAGTACGGGTAAACTCTGTGGTTTGACCTCAAGTCATTTTACTACCGTGGAAAAACAGCTGGAAACAAAGCAATCCAGACAGTTTTTTTAATTATTTTTTTTAAATAGAACCAACACATAATGTATTCAATAATAATGGAGAACACAGGGATATTAATGAAATAACCATGGAATGACAGCTTTAAATATATCTGGCTGATATACCGGTCTATCATTACTTAGAATGTTAAATCATTTTGCGTAGGTGCAGGTGATGTGAAATATTTAGGACCGACTGTTTCTTGGAGGTTTTTAAATATGGTCTTTTTCTACTCGTCATGAATCTTAAATCAGACACGTCAACCTGATGAGTCCTGCAGTACGACATTGAAACTAAAGTGGTGTTAAAATGCAGTGGGCAGCGGTAAGTCACAGTGACTGACTGAATTAATTCACAGTGTATATTTCCAAGGTGACACATAATAGCAATTACTCATATTCAATGGGGGGTTCTGACACATGAATTAATCTTGTTAATTAATCTAGGTGAGTCCAGCACATACTGTAGCGATTCAGACCAGTGTATCAGGACAGTATCAGCAGAGTTCAGGTAGTCCATTAGCGTAGGCGGTCAGTGGTAATTCAGCTTCTTTTGTGTCTCTTTGATTTATGAGGGTGCTCCTGTCACAGTCTGATAGCACCTTCAATAAGACTTTCTGTGGAAATCTGAGTCATACCTCGAGCTGAGTTTGTGCCTGATCCTGATTAGAAACGTCTACAATTAGGTTCACATTCGTTGTCACAGTCAAAATCTTTTGCTTTGGAAATGCTCTAAGGATTATTGTTACTAGAGAGTAATCACAGAATCACAGACCTGGTGCTTCACCTGTACCCACAATGCAACATTTTGTCACCGACAGCGTAGATTCTTACACTATGCTCATCCATGTTCAGGAATTTGTAAAAATCTAAATCTAACCAAGTGTACTTTGCTTATTTATAGTTAAAATCACACTTGAAATAAGACTCTCAACAGTATATTTTTAGTAGTCACTATTCCATTGACCCTCAAATTGTACAGATATAACTTAAATAAAAATGTACCTAATAGAAAAATTTAAATAAAAGTTTTTGCACTGGCAGGGTGTGGTTTTTCAGGTGTAGAGTAAATACTATATGATGTAATAACTGCAATGGAAAGAGCTTTTTTCATAACTACAGTCAGATGAATTACAAAAAATGGACATTACAACAATTAAATGACATCAGGCAACTACATAGTTTTTTTAATTTAGTGTTGGATAGAGGGGTAGTATGTAATATTTTACTAAAAAGTGACGATACTCTTTAGGTGGTTGTCTTATTTTAAGTGTAATGAGATATTTCAGGTAAAAGTAAGAAAAATATACCTGCTTAGATTTTTTTTTTTCCCCCCCGAGTGTAAGGTGATCCAGAAGCACACACAGGCTCCGTCTGAGCAGAACACATCATTGTAGAAGAAAAGAATAAATTGAGGCGGCGATGCTTGATATTTCTTTGGACTCCCTCAGAAGAAAATCTTACCCTTCAGCATATTGTAATTCAAATGGACTGAGCGGAAAGAAAAATTCCATGCTCTTCTGTGGGTTTTAAGCTGTAGAAAATCAATCCTATGATGCAGACTGTGGCTAATCACAGGTGTTCGCAGACAGACGGAGGTTAAGTGCTTAATTGACAGCCGTAATTACTGAGCCCCGTTAATCCTCAAATATCTAAATAACAACTGATGATCAAAAGTCTTTGTTGATATAAAATATTTAACAGCTATTGAAACGGTAATCCTATCAATGCATTTCGATAATGCAGGTAAAATGGAGTTTCCCAGCTTTTTGGCAGCATCAGATGTGTGTTATTTGGATATTCAGAGACTCCATAGTGAACAAGTCATTATCTGCAAGACTGATTCACCACTTTAACCCATGTAATTTGACAAATGGCAGTAGTAGTAGGTGCATTATCAGTGTCACTTTTTATTCCGTTTGCTCTGTTATGGTATAATAACCTTTTCATTTTCTCTGTGAACATTTACAGTACATGAGCAGTAAATCAAACTGAAAATTATATTCTATTATATTCTAACAAATGATGATACATTGCTTAACAAGTAGTGCCAGGCACAACCAACCCTTAAAAAAAACAACAACATTTATTCAACTAAAAATTACCTTGAACTACTGATAAAACAAAAGGTGAATAGTAAGGTAGAACGCATAAATTTGACTGAATAAAACTTGCATTCAGGTAAAAACAAAGCAAAGTTTTCAGTCACTTAATTTTTTAAGTGTAAAGTTGCTGACAAACAAAGTGACAATAAAATAAACCAAAACAAGTTGTTCCAGGCACAACAAGCCCCGCCCCTTCTTACACACTTTACATGATTTGACCTATCTCTTATCACCAAAATTAAATGGAGTCTAATCTAGACCACCTAACACCTTTCCTGAAAATTTCACGGAAATTCATCCAGTGGCTTTTGCCTAAAGTTGCTGACAAACAGGAAAAGACAATACCCCTCTCCTTTTTTTTTTGATGGGAGGGGTAACAAAGGAAGAAAAAAAATTTGGAAGTTGCCACAAAACTAGTTCTGGATCCATAGGGGATGATATTTCATCAGTCACACCTGCGTTTTTTTTCAGTTGATTGACACAGACACTTGGACTATTTTCTGTTTTCCATAGTGGCATGAAATGGCAGACTCATTTATTCTGCATTTTAATTTTGTATTATGATTTGGGCCCTCAGGATAGAGCTGCAGAAGGAAGCTGACTGTTTTTAAATTTATGTTTTCTCATGAATGTCATTTCTGCAGGGTTAAGAAAATACATACAGAAATAATAGTGACCCAGTGAAAAGGGCTCAGGCAAAGAAAGAATATATGTCCATTTTCTGAAGTGCTGAGTCCTTTGGGTGAGTGTTGGGGGGAGGGGGGGGGGGGGTACACTCGTCCATTGTAGTTACTGTCATATTTTTGTGGAGGAAACCTATTAGTATTCTCATAGAACTAACTGGGGTTCACTTGCCAGTAGACTTGGTGGTCTGTCGTGAAAATAATGATTCATACTACAGCTTTTCCCTTAAGGATTGAACTGGTTTATTGCAACAATGAAGATAGTAATTTAAACTGACAGCGCATTGGAAACCCTGGTAACACCATGGGTCAATAAAGCAAGACCAAATATAATTTTAATTTGGACAAATGTGACGTCTAATATGAACTGACTTTGGTTAAAACATAAGTCCTCCATGTGGGTGCATTCTATAAAATGATTCATGGAGTTACTAAATTCAGCTTGAAATTTTAAAAAAAAAAAGGACTTTGTTACATGCACTGTAAAACAAACAAACAATGTTGGTTTTGTTGTTGCTTCAAAAGGAAAGTGCAATAAACCAGTCGTTTTTGGATTTTTTTAAAAATCCCATTCATAAAAATATACACGGACCATAAGGGAGGACTTTGAACAGACATTTGTGCCTTAATTTAACAGAAATATACTACGTTAATATAGCTTAAACATCTTGTAACCTTCCTTTAAAAGCTGAGTCTTGGATTACTAAAGGTGTGGGGGTTTCAGTGGTGGGTGATTGTGGGTAATGTTCATCATATTCATAGCATTCATATTAATTTCCCACTATTAAGGACATCGCCTGCAGCCGCTGCCTGGCAAAAGCCCACAGGATTTTAAAAGACCCCACTCATCCCTGTTACAGGCTGTTCATTCGTCTGCTACTGCAATCAGACTTCTGACTTCACAGTCACCCCCTACCCACTACTACCCACTACTCAGATGTAAATGGTACCTACTCTAATCTGCACTTTTAAAACTTCTGTACTTTTTAAGGACTTTGCAGGGGTTTTAAATGCATTGTTTTTACTTATTTATTTATTTATTTGAATTGTAGAGTCATGATATATTATGTACAAAATCTCTGATGTACATATTTTAATTTAACAATGTTGTTGTTGTTTTTAAGTCCGCCCAGACATATACAAAATTTCGTTCCACTGAGTACCTGTCTGATATAATGTTGAATGACAATAAAGGAATCTTGAATTTCTTAATCTTATTTGAAGTATGTCAACTTTTACACATGATCATAATGGTTGTCCATTTAAAATATGATTTTTTTTCCAAGCCAAGGACATCATAATTTCTGGCAAAGATAATAATGAAACATTTGGATTTTAAACTTAGACTTAAAAAACTTTATTATTCCCATACGGGGCTATTTGTTCTGCAGCCAGTAGAGAACCATTAAAAACACACACACAGCAATACACACAACATAAAATTCCAATAAATAATTAAATAAAGTGTAGAGTAATAGCCCAGGTGCAATTATATTAAACCATTTATGAAGCCAATGGATGTTGGTAAAAATGAGTTTTTAAGTCGGTTACACGTACATTTTGGCATCATGTACCGACGCCCAGAAGGAAGCAGCCTATATTGCGAGGACAGCGGGTGAGTCGGGTCAGACAGGACTCACTGAGCTTTCTTTATCACTCTGGTTCTATATAGGACAGGCAGCTCCTCAAAGCTGACCCCCACTATCCTGTTACACCTTCTGATGATGCTGTTCATCCTGTTTTTGTTATTCTAGGTGACGGACCCAAACCAGCAAATAAACGAGAAGGTTAAAACAGATTCAATAAAAGAGGTGTCCACATTAAAACTTATCAACTTTTGTGTTAAATATTTAAACAGACTCCATCTCATCACATTCTACTTATCACTAACATAAAAATAGATGCTACCCCGACACACGTTTACCTCAACCTTTAACAGTACGGTGAAAAAACTCTTTAAAGAGGAGAAAAATCACACGTCTGGTCATATTGAAGCTGCACAGACGTGTTATGACACTTACCTGTTATTATTCTGAGGTGCCGTCTCTCTCTGAGTCTGATAGTTTAACACTTTTCCAAACAACACGCAGCTTTCTTGACTTTTAAAACATCTTTTAAATTAACAAACATGATTTGTGGCAATATTCAAAGGGAACCAAAAACATTACTCGTTTCTTGTCCTTGACTACAATTCCTTTTTTTTCTCCAAATAACAATGTTGTCTATAAAGATGGAATACATGTTTTTTCACATGTTTGTGACGGAAGAATTCCTGATACACTATAAATTGTAAATGGGACTCTTACAGGTGTCATTCCGCTGAAAATCACTTTTATACGCTCCTGTTGGAATCTAATGGGTCACCCTGAGCTACCGACACATGCTGCGTTTGAATGTGGTGTGTCCCCTCCATTGGCTGTATTTCCTATTCATAGAAAACAACACAAGCTGCGTTTCCATTCCAGTTTTTGGTTGAACAATAGCGATATTCCTATATTTGCGCTTTGAACATATTTCCATTGATGGTTGTACGAGGCAGGAGCGTCATAACTCTTGTCTCAAGAGATTTCACTGCTGTCAACTTCGAAGCTTCAGATTGACCATCAGCCTGTTAGCATTAGCATGAATGAATCGGCTAATTCTCTGGTCGGTAAAAGTCCCTGGCGAACTCTTTCAAGACACTAACATGTCAAACAAATAAGCTGGTTCACATTATAAGGGTCTGTACATGTGGTCCCTACATCGTCAGGTCGAAATATTAAGTGTAAATATGCTCAGCACTTAACAACAACAAAAACAACACATTATAAATGTATGTAATTTTAAATATAAATATTCAAAAATTAATAGATAATAAAATGAAACCTTCACTGTGCCTAGTGTAGGAATCACTCTGATCATCACTCTAAGCCAATGGTTGTTATGGTTACAGCGACTGCGGCTGCCATTTTCACTCCGAGAGAAGTGATCATGTGACCATGTACATCACATCCTATGATATATAATTGTGGAAAAAGTGTGCTTTTGCAATATATCAGAATATCGAAACATCTGAAAAACCACCTCATGAAAGCGTGAAAACTTTGTATCGATATTTGATAGCTTTTTCTAAATTCAGGTGTTTTCCATTACCAGTATTTACAGCGATATTTACATTTTGCGAATGTCCAAGGGTAATGTAAACACAGCTACATAGAAATGAGCGACTCAGAAAAAGCCTGTCCACTACACGTGGCATCACCCACGTGGGGTTAAACCCATCCCCCATTACAGCAAATTTGAAGGAGCATTAGCATTAGCATTAGCATCTACAAGAGAAGATGGCGCCACAGTAGCTGCTGCACAAACTTGAAAAAAATGGCTGAGCAAACTGTAGTAAATGTCTCATCACCACATCATGGATATGTATGAGGAAGTACCAGTAAACTCTGTTAATCAGTGTATCCTTCATTCATTCGTTTTTCAAAATAAAACAAAAAATAAGACAATGAAACAACAACTTGTTTCTTCATTATTTGTTTCCAAAACCAAAATGAAAAAATTGAAAACGATGCGTTTTTCCAGTTTTCCTTTTTGTGTTTAAATGAATAATGGAAAAATGGATAACGGGCGTTTCCCGTTTTATCCAATTTTAACCAAAAGGAAATTCAGGTCAAAAAAATAATATGTACATCCATCACTTAGTTTTAAACAAAACACAAAATACCTGGAATATGTTCTCCGTATATCATATCCTCAGGTCTTAGGGTGACCCTCTTAGTTTCCTGAAATAGGACATAGGTTTCCATCTTTGTCACTGCGGGTCATGGTCATTTCCAGTTTACTCAATTTGCTTCAGGTCAAAATTGGATAAAACAAAAAACGGCCGTTATCAGTGTTTCCGTTACTCATTTCAACACAAAAAAGAAAACTGAAACACCGCATGATTATTTGTTTTTTCATTTAGTTTTGGACACAAATAATGAAGAAACGAGTCGTTGTCTTATTTTTGGTTTTAGTTTGAAAAACAAATGAACGAAGGACACACGGATTTCTGTTGTTCGACCTCAAGTAATTTTTCTACAGCTGCAAACAAAGCAACCCTGACTTTTTTTTTTTTTTAACCCTTGTGCGGTCCTTCGGGTCAAAGAGACCCAGTGGTTCACAAATGTACCTTTTTATACGTACTGTAGGATGCCATTGCTTACTACTGAAAACAGTAATATATCCTTGGGGGGTGGGGTGATGAGTCTATGGAACTGAACTTTGGAATCTGGGTTTTTAAGACCCGATTGTAGGACACAGCCAGTGTGCCTTTTTACGAAGGACCGCACAAGGGTTAAATAGAACAATCCATTGAATAACAATGGAGAACACAGCAATATTAATGAAATAACCATGGAATGACTCCTTTAATACAATTATTGCACCAGGTCTAAGGTGACTGCTGATGTGTATAAAGTAGGAATGAAAAGAGCAATGTTGCAGGAGAAGGAAAAGTAGAAGTCATGTCATTTAAAAAAACAGTACAACACAAGTAACTGAATCCAATAACTGATGGGTTGGCAGTTTGAGTCCCATTCTCTCCGAGTCATGTGACATTTGCTTACCTTTGTCCTCTGTCAAATATTTTACAACCTTTGCACTGGAGCTGCATGATATTAGGAAAAAAGTGATATTGCGATTTTTTATATATATCTTTTTTAAACCTGTGAGATATATATTGTGATATGAAAAACTAATCAGCTGTGTGGTGTCGACACAAACGGGCAAACACATTAGTGGTTGACACAGAACATACGTTTCAGTATCATCCTTCTTGTAGCTGAAATAATTAAATAAAATTAATGATTAAAAATAAATAAAACAATTAAAAATTTTCAAAGATAACATAAAATAAAAAAGAACATAATAAACAAAAGATAAAAATACATTAAAAAGTAAATAATAAATTAATAAATTTGTTTGATTAAATACATAAAAAAATAAACACATAACACGTAAAAAAAACCAAAAACACAAAAAAACAAAAACACAATAAATAAAGAAAAACAAAACACAAACCAAACTGTTTCAGAATGATTGTGATGTGCTCAGTGTGTTTCAGCTTCTATTGAAATACTACATCACTCCTACATTACAGGATCTGTCATGTTACTATTGCACACACGTACATTGCGATGTCGATGCTCAAACAATATACTGTGCAGCTCTACTTTGCGCCATAACAACCACAACTAGAGTGTAAATGTGTGAATGAATGACTAAAGGATCAGTAATGTAAAGTGCCTTAAAAAGCACAATAAAAATCTAATCCATTATTTTCCTTCTGTAACAAACAGTGTCCCTCTTTTGTTTCAGTGTGCTTTTGCAAAAATTTAAATGGAGAACAAAGCAACGAAGCTAAAAGCATCATCATTGTGTCACTCATTATAAATAAACTAGGAATGTCATTTTGTCTGTAGGATCAGTGTGCAGTGCAGCACTTATTATTTAAGTGTTTAGTCTGCAAACACACATCCATGTCTCACTGCAGACATCTTCAAGACAGCTCTCAGCATAATTTATGCATCTTCATCATAATTTCAGTCACAGTGTCCACACAAACACTTACTATTTAGCAGCACTCTGCTTTGTTACATGTCACATCAGACTACATATTTATTAAAAAATAAATAAATAAATAAAATAAAAAATCCTAGTTTGCACAACATGTTTCTACTGATTTAAGATGACAACAATAAAATCCCAGGTGCAGAAAAGTTAGGAAATAACATTCTGCTATGTTAGAACTTGTTGAGCCACATTTTGTAACAAACGTCCAAAATATAATAACATTTTCATTTCATTCTGTGATAAAGCTATACTTTGTAATAAATGGTCCTCACAAATTTTGTAATACATTTTGCTGTATTATTCTATGGCCCTCTAGAATGTTGCAACAGCTCCCATTCACTTTGAATGGACGTTCCCAGTGTTCTGCTAGCTGATTTTTTCAAAAAACTGCCCGCTGCGCCATTAACGCCCACTGCCAATGGCAACAAGTTTTGTCACTTCAGATTCACGGTACCATATCACTCCACAGGTAGTTCGGCCACTTTGAAAGTAAATTTTCATGCAGTTTAACGTCAACAAATAGGGCTAGCAGATCAGAGGCAGCAATGGCTCGACAGCAGCACAAGAAAGTAGCCAGTGGAGTGTTGCTTAGGAACAACAATAATGTTCCAAATGGACTACTTTTCCCAAATGGGAAAAAGTAGTCCCTTTGGCATCAGGGTGCTGTTCAGCCACGTGGGGAAATATTTTTCTGATAGTCACGCGTGGGCAATACATTATCCCTTACTTATGTCATAAGTTATTGCATCTTGAAAAGATTATTCCAAAATGCACTTGCAACTTTTTTCATTTCCTTGAAAATGTTGTAACATGGTGCATTACATAACCATTGTAAAGCATAGTTTACTTTTTTGTTAATTGGATTTTATTTTACTTTCAAGTATTCGTAAAAACCTTGGCCTAGTATCACTGTATTAGCCTAGTATAACATTATTGGTGGTTTGTCTACTTTACTAGGCTAGTGTAAATGGTCTTGAAAAGATTGAACACAGGTTACATACAAAACAGATTTGGGTCACATTTGCTTACAGTCTGAACATTGACTTAGAGTTTTCAACATTGGATACAGTTCTAACTGAAAACAAAGGAGATTGATGCTGGAATCACAGTGATTCTAATATCATTATCGTTATTAAATTCACCGCAGTTCAGACTAAACTGTGACAGATGTGACCTTGTTTGGATGATTCCAAACAGGTCTTTACTGCAGTTATCTGTGGCTATTTTATGTCTTAAAACAGAGCTAAGCTAACAGAGCTATAATGTAAACTATCAGCTGATGCAGCACATAGTTTGACTGAAAGATGTAAATGTTTTAAAAAGGAAAATTTGATTATATCATAATATATGTGTGCAAATAATGACATTTATTTAATTATTTCTTGTCTCGTCATCTGAACCTGCTTTATCCTCACTAGGGTCATAGGGGTCACTGGGGACCAAATCCAGCTACAATGGGTGAAGGCGGGGTACACTCTATATGAGTCTCCAGTTCATCTCAGGGCTGAACATATATAGACAAACAATCACTCTCACATTCACACCTATGAGTAATTTATGAGTAACCTATCAGTGCATGTGTTTGGATGGTGGGAGGAAACTGGAGTACCTGGAGAAAACCCACGAAGACACGAGGAGAACATGCAAACTCCACACAGAAAGGTCTGGTGTGGGAGGCATGAGTGCTAACCACTGCACCGCCATGCCACCCTATTTATTTATTTAGCTTGCTGCTCCTTTGCTGTACTCCAAAGGAGCCCTATCAATGCCGATCTCGGGTCTGGTGGATGAGTTTAAGTGTGCGAAGGTGAGGCTGGACATGTCCCTTGCTGATTCCCGGGACCCTGTGGTGAGAGGTGCTGCTCCTACCCTGGTAACGGGGAGGAAGTGGACCCCTACCACAGCACTGCGTCAAGCCAAGTCTGCCTCAGCAGAGGGTGTCTTGTGGTAAATGGCCCAAACACCTGATGAAGCTATGCAGCACCCGTCCTACAAATGGTGCTAGTACCAGGGATACAACAACAAGCCCTTCAATGGATTTTTAATCTTTTAGTGCACTCTTTTGTTTTATTACATTTATTTATTTATTTACTTAACTGTTTTTTTTTGTGCAGGTTTGTGCATTGTTAGTGCATCTTGGTTTATTTAGAGTGCATTTCATAGTATTTTTAGTGCATTTTATTGTTTATTTTAGTGTAGCTTGGTTTAATCTTAATACATTTTTATTGTTTGGTTTTTTTTGCAAGTTGGTTTATTGTTAGTGCATTTTATTTATATTTTCTTTTTTTGCATTTTGTTTTTAGTGCAGGTAATTGTATCTTTTATGTATTGTGGTTTATTTATAGTACATTTTATTGTTTTTAGTGCATGGTATTGGGTTTTTTTTTAGCACAGATTAGTGTATGTTTGGGTATAATGGTTTTAATACCACGGACATATGTGACACCAAGTCCTTTCAATGAATCATAATGTATCCAGTGAATGGTACAGTCTGTGGATACATAGTGTTGATTAATTGGTGGAATTAAATGTGTTCTGTTGCATTTCTTCCTCTGCTGTTGAGCGTTTGGGAGATCATGGCGACTCGAAGCCAAAATCTGGAGCCTATTATTAATCTTTCTACTAATCCTAATCCTTCTGCAGCTTTTACAGTTTGTCCAAATAAAACACCATCACTCCACAGAGTAAAGCAGTAGAGTCACTTGTGGTTGTATGTGAACAACAACTGATTACTACATTATTAGAAATGCCTCTACCTCTGTCACAGGATACGATTTATTCCATCTCAAAACAGAACTTTGAGTTTGTCTTCTTTTTTATTTTTCATTTTAATCCCAGACCACCTGAGCTCCAATCTGTTGAAAGGCAACCATGCAATTATTCCTCATTATTGCTTGAAATCTATCAATGGGTTTTAATATAACGCTGTTAGGTTCTAAATGTTTTCTTTTCCACTTGAGTTTAAAAGTAAACCATATGTTTGATCTGATTACAGTATAAACCTAACAGGCATTAGTCGCTATATCACAGAGAAAAGACAGAATGTGCTTTAACTGTAATTATACTGAAACAGGACAGGAAATCTATAGACAGACAAAACTGACCTCTGTTTTGTTTTTCAGTGTGTACATTATTACTGTGACCTCCACTGACCTTCATTACGACAGAACAGAGAGAGGAAAGACAAACAACAGCAATCAGATAGCTACAAGGGGTAAACAACTGCTCCCATGCACCTTCATTGTTAATTTTGGGATGAATAATTCAATTTTATATAGTTTTAATTAAAGGCTTACCTTCAAGGCCGAACGCTGTTAAAGGATTTTTTTCTTCACAAATAAATTACACTTTAGTTGTTTCTATGGTCTAGGCCAGGGGTGTCAAACTGATTTTAGTTTACTGGACGAGTAAAATAATATAAATTAAAAGATAAGAACTTAGAAATAATGTCAAGTCCAAAGTTTTCTCTTGTGTTATTGAGTAAAAAAAGTCCAATTTCATCATGAAAATGTTTATATCTACCAGTGATGTGCTAGCTGACCCAAAGTGAGCGGACACCCGTTGGAATATTGAAAAATATTTTTAATGATATTGAAATAAACATTAAAATAACCTGGTAAATTATTGTAATTTAAACATTAGGTACAATTTTCCTTTATTAATACATACAATTTATTGACTGAATTTCTGTGAAGGTGACGTAAAATGTCAAGAGAGAAAATAAAGTTAGGAGAGTGGAAGCTCCGGAAACATACAAACAAAAATAAAAGAAGGTTTGGGACACATTCACTGAGATTTTTAAAGATGATGAGCAGCTCCCAGTGTTTTGTTTTCCATGGAAACTAGGTTCAAATGTCTCTTTGGGTGTAACAGGTGGTCGACCTCTGGTTTAGATGCTGCGTGTTGATAACTTTTGAATGATGAAGCAGGACAAAAATATTTTATCAACATGTTAACTTACAAGCACTGACATCAAAATTAAACAGAAATAAATGCAGGTATGTGAGTACGATCATGTGATGTTCATAAAGACCATTGACTATTTAAAAATGCGGGCTGAGAAGCGGGTCAGGTCCATCCTTTTCAAATACATTTGTTACGGTTAGTTAAAAAAAAAAGGGTCGTTATCATCATCAGAGGTGTTCAAAGTACTGACATTCTGTACGTAAGTAGAAGTACAGCTATTTGTGTGAAAAAATACTCTGGTTAAAGTAGAAGTACTGATTTAATTCCTTTACTTAAGTAAAAGTACAACTTCTCAATTGTAATAAAGTAAAAAAGTAAAACAGCTTTTTTTGTCATGAATGCAATAAAATCAGAAAAAGTTTTAAAAGTATCTGCGTAGATAATGTGTTTGATTGAGTCACAGTTACTCAGTTTTGTGAAATTTAGGCAAAATGCTGGAAGAAAGATAAAAAGTCATGAGATTAAAAACAATTATAAATATGAGATAAAAATGCATAATTTTAAGATAAAAAGATAAAATTGTGAGATAATAATTCAGACTTTTTATCTCACAATTTTATCTTTTATGAGATAAAAAGTCAAAATGATGAAATAAAATGTCAAAATTATTAGATAATTGTCATACAACTATCAATATATAAAGTCACCCTGTCTTTCCTCCACTGATTTTCTCTCTGAACCGACTGATTTTTCATACTGTCACATCTGTTTAGTTATTCTAAGAATGTAAAGAGTATAAAGTACAGATATTTATACAAAAATGTAGGGAGTAAAAGTAAAAAGTTGCCAGAAAAATAAATACTCAAGTACAGATACCTAAAAAAATCTACAGTAATGAAGCACTTTTACTTACAGTAGTTACTTTATACTTCTGCACATCACTGATATTTACGAACTACACTTGAACATAACATGAACAAACTGGAAATTATTAAGAAAAATATCTACAGTTTTAAGAATATTATGCCTTATTTGATCATTTCACATGTAAATCACAGATTACAGATCACAGTGTATCTATAAATATGCAAAACATTTAGTAACACACAATATGGGTGAAATTCTACATATTTATCTTCAGATATTTAAGCTTATTCACATTTTTTTGTGAAAGACTAGTCTTTAAGTGTATTTTTTTTACCCTAAACAAAAACAGAATTTTGCACTTTTTTTTATTTATATGTTATTGTGATAGTACTTTACTAGTCTGACCCAGTTTAGATGGAATTTATCTAAAATATTTTTAATATTGTTTAATATTTAATATTGTTAATATCTTCTGTGTAAATTTTGCATTTCATAAATTCATCCCACGGACCAGATTAGATTAGGGCCATTCTTGGTTCTCATGCCCCTATGGTCTAGGCCTTCAGATCACAAACTCACCAATCTTTATTTTTAGAGATCTACTAAATTATCGATTGGCTATTCCTTAAAATAGTGTCATTGTTAGACTTTATTGATACATTTGCTGTTTTTGTTTTTTAGCTGAATAACGACATCCTTCACTTGCACTGACATGTTTTTGAGCCACTTATTGACAGATTCACTCAATGCAAATGTAATATTTGTAATTAACTCCAAACCTTGTATCTGCTTCAGTATATGCAGGAGCAGGACACATCTGGACACGACACTGCTGAGGCATTATATTTAATATGGATGCAAATCCTAAACCGTTGATGCAATATTTCTTTGGAAAAAAGCTGAAATTTTACACTTCCATCATATCGTGATGCTATAATTTCAGATAAATTGAAACAGATGTAGCTCTTGGTCATCTCATTGCTATAGCAACACAGTACTTTATACTGTCCGGACGTCTGTCATGCGTCCAAACTTTTTACATTTCATCCTAAGGACCTCAGGACAAAATGTAAAAAGTCCAGATGAATGACAGACATCCGGACAGTCCGGTTTTAGAGCCGTCTGTCCAGAAAAACCCCAAAAATATGGTCACCCTACCAAAGGTGCAAGGTGATCCAGAATAAATCCCAATAAATTTTGGTGAATTGAGGTCAAAGTTCAAGGTCACAGTCACCAAAAATGTGTTTTCACAATGATAAGAGATAGGCCAAACCAGCTAGAATATGTTTAAAAGGGGCGAGTTTTGTTGTTTCTATTCTATTTTTAATTATTTTACATAGTCCTCTGATCTGTTTTACTTGCACAGCTGTTTTTATTATTGTTTTTTTTTTTGTATTTCATTCAATCACTCTGCTTTCTATTCATTGTTTTTAATTGCACTGCAGTTTTTAAAGTGTGTGTTTTTAATTGATTTTTGTATTTTATTCTTCTGAGACCTGGAGTGCTCACTTTGGGGAAAAAAAAGTCTGATAAATGCATAAATAAATAAATAAATAAATGTAACCTCAACAAAAGGAGTAGCAGCATTTCCTTCCATTACATATCAGTCTCCGTTTCTTTGGAATAACATGAGTAGAGGACACTTTTTAATTGGTCACCAGGATTTCTGCCTTCAGCACAGACGTTCATAACAGTATGACATCATGACATGTAATATAAGCTTCAGGATACAGTTAGTCGTTTTCTTTGATGATATACAGTTCAGATTGTGTCTCTACTGCCGTGGTGATCTGTCAGTAAGAGTTTAGGTTTGGAAAAAGGACAAGGATTGAACTGGAAATGAAAAACATGACATGTTTCAGTTTATGCAGTTTCTACAGTTTGTACTTTCATGTTTTGAGATGTGCAATATAGATAGGCGACCGCTGATATTGTTACAGTGTTCATCTTTGTGACTAAAATTTGTTTGTCATCGTTGTAAGATAATTCCATATTTCCTTTTTTTTTTAATTTTAAAGCTGTCATTCCATGGTTATTTCATTAATATTACTGTGTTCTCCATTGTTATTGAATACAGTGTGTGTTGGTTATATTTAAAAAAAAAACAAACATCTAGATTTCTTTGTTTCCAGCTGTTTTTGCACGACAGAAAACTGACATGAGGTCAAACAACAGAGTTTATCGGTACGTCCTCATACATGTCCATGACGCGGTGACGATGCATCTCTGATTGGCTCAGAATGTGTGAAGGAACACTCCCCACTCCCCTCTCACTCTGTGTGTGTGTTTACCTTTACCCAAGTAGCATCCAGCTAGGTTTCTGTAAACGTGCATGGGAAAAAAAACGAGGCTTTATTTCCACAGAGAGCACATGATCCAGTTTGATCCGCCATTTTTTTCCAGTTTGTGCAGCAGCTACTGTGGCACCGTCTTCTCTTGTAGATGCTAATGCTAATGCTACTTCAGATTCACTGCCAGGGACGGGCTTAACCCCATGTGGGTGACGCTAAAGTCCATCTGACGTCAGACGGACTGGCTTTTTCTTGGTCCCTTGTTATTCTTGTTGTTTTCTGTGAATGCAGTATGCAGCCAGTGGAGGTGATAAACCACTGCCAAAGGCAGAATGTGTCGGTAAGTCGGGGTGACCCATCAGATTCCAAAAGGAGCGTGGAAAAGTGGTTTTCAGCAGAATGAGTTCTTTAAAAATATTGTCTCAGGGAGCAGTCTTTGTATTGTTCAAACAAAAATCTGAGATATTTTTTAATTTGCACAACAAATTATTGAAGGAAAAGCAAAAAGTGTTAATACAATATTGATGTTTATGTTAATAAAAATTTGAATTGCACCACTGTTATAATAATTGAGAGGGACCTGAAGATTTGTCATCCCTCAAAGGGGGGGCCTGAGCTCATCAATGACCTGGCTCAAAGAAAAAATGACTGAAAACACATGAAGTAGCTGAAGGTTATTTTAGGTATAGACAAAAAAAAAGAAGAAAGTTCAGACCTTTTCAGAGAAAAGCACAAAACGTAGCAGTGCACAAAACAGCAAAGAGTGAGTATGACCACACATCCCCTCAAACAGACTGAAAAATCAGTTTCATGAGGTGTGATATGTGTAGATGGATGTTGTGAAAGTCAGCAGAGCACAAGTCTTATCAGTCTTTGAACATATTTTAGATGGATTCAGTGTGTGGCAGAATCCCTGGGTTTATAGCCACATTCTCACAGGGCATGTTTTCACAGCAAAGTTATATATTAAAAGAGCACATATATATTGACACGATAAAACTAGAATAGTGTGGAGGACTAAAAGCATAAAAATTAAATAAATACATAATTAAATATGTCATTATTTTATCAAAATTGGAATTAAATACAGAAATGTCTTATTAAATGTGTCAGTATTTCATTAAAATACCAATTCAAACAAATAAACAAACATATTATTTCACTAATTAATAAATTATTTCATGGTCCTTGTATAGTATGGAGGACTGAAAGTGCCAAAAATGAATAAATAAATTAAATATGTAATTAATTAAAATGGTAAATAAATACATAAATACATTATTAAATGTGTGAGTTCATTAAAATACCAATTCATTTTAGGTTAAAAAAATAAAAAAATAAAATAAAATAAAATAAAATAAAAAAATAAAATAATAATAATAATAATAATAATAATAATAATAATAATAATAATAATAATAATAATAATAATAATAATAATAATAATAATAATAATATATATAAAGTTTCACTAAGTAATTATTTCATGGTCCTTGTGTTGCAGTGGATCATGAATTTATTTCATCTGTCAACCTCATCCATCAAAGTCGGTGGGCAAATCTAACGCGTATCTAGTCAAATCCAGTACATTGGGAGTGTCGGACTGAGAGTCTTGATTTTTAACCAATAAAGTTTCGTTTTCTAAAGTATCTCAACAAACAGAGGTTAATAGCACCACCCAGTGTTTGGAAATGTGTTCACAAGCTCTGCATTAATATTTTATCTGGAATCCATTTGCCTTGACTTCATGTGTAGGGGAACCAATCAGCTGTTAAGACCCGCCCACCAACTTTAATGGAACACAACACAAGGACTATGAAATAATTAAATCATTAGTGAAATAATAATATATGCTTTTTTTTTACTTCAAATTAATTGGTATTTAATGAATTAATGACACATTTAATAACACATTTATCTATTTAATTCCAATTTTAATCAATTAACAACATTTAATTAATTATTTAATGATTTATTTATTGAATGTTGGCACTTTTAGTCCTCCATATTATAGACCAGGACTATTGCATGCTTGTTTCTTTTACAATACACCAGGTCAGTACTTCTAATATGGTCCAACTTCTATCATCTATCATGTCGAGTTCCCTCGGGAAAAACTTACCTGAAGATAAGGCACAATTTTGCAAAGAGTTTTTCCAAAGAACCACGTCTCTGTGATGTCCACCACAAGACTCGCAGGCAGGCAGATGATGGTGACCAAGACGTCAGCGAACGACAGATTCACAATGAAGTAGTTGGTCACCGTACGCATGTGACGGTTTTTCCACACTGCAAAACAAACTAAAAATACAGCAACACAGTCAATGTATTATCTATCATTTGTAACAGTAGTGTCAGATATTTAACCCTTTCATACATAATGGTCAGTGGACAGTTATTCTACAGCTCTTATATATTCATGGTTTTGTTGTAAACATTTATGGATGGTTATTAGCTTGTTATTCTTTTTTCCTCTGCCTTTGTTTACTGACAGGTGAATTTGACAGCACCTCTGTATTGTGGGGGGCACTGTTTCCTGTTCTACCTCACCTTGATGTTTATTTTACAAAGAACTAACTTGAAAAATTAAGTACACTAAATACTTTTTATTTTTATCTGAATGTATGTTTTATTATATGAAATATTAATATTACTTGTTTTACCCAGAGGTGGTAAAAGTACAACATTTGTACTTTGTTCTTATTGTCTATCATCTCATATGTGCCTTATGTAGATTTTTTCTCTGTTGTTTGTTATAATTTTAGATTGTATAAAGGTTTAGTTTTAGCTTTTAGCTCATATGTTTTTATATATTTAATTATGTATATATACTTTTTTATTTTTTCTATTTATTTCTTTGGAAAAAGGGTCAGAGAGAAATGCCATTTCAGGTCTCTGTATAGACACACATGTAGCAGAACTAACAAATAAAGAACTTGAACTTTGAACTCCCATTCTGTACTTAAGTAGAAGTACAGCAACTTATGTGGAAAAATAGAAGTACTGATTTAATTCCTTTACTTAAGGAAAAGTTTAAAAAAAGTAAAACTTCTCAATTGTAATGAAGAAAAAAGTAAAACTTTTTTTTTTTGCTATGGATGAAATAACAATTATTGAAGCAGGAAAAAACAGAACATTTTCAAAAATATTCAAAAATAAAGTCTTTAAAAGTGACTTACTGTGTAGATGATGTCTTTTATTGGGTCATGGTACTCAGTTTAGTGGGTATACACAGGAAAATGAGGAAAAATTCAAGTCATAAATGGGAGATAAAAGAAGCACAAGATTTAAAAAAATCTTAATCTTAATCATAATTATGTGGAAAAAAGTCATAATTATGAGATAAATGGATAATTATAAGATAAGAAGTCAAAATTATGATATAGCAAGTCACAATTTCAGATTTTTTTGATGTATGACTTATTTTTCATACTGTCACATTTGTCTAGTTTGAAAAAGCAATGAGTCTATTTTTAGAATGTAAAGAGTATAAAATATAGATATTTATACAAAAATGTAGGGAGTAAAAGTAAAAAGTTACCAGAAAAATAAATACTCAAGTAAAGTACAGATATATAAAAACGTGTACTTCTACTTAGTTACTTCCACCTCAGGTTTGTTGACCAGTAGTTTAATATTATGTTTATACTTCAACACATGTTTCCTTTAAAAAAATCCAAAATAAAATACATTTGTTATCATTCAACAAAGGAAAAAAAAAAAAAAATCTGAATCAGCTTAGAAATATCAGCAGCCTGTATCGGCCATTGGTCATACTAATACTGATGTAAAAAGAAAAACACTAGTGCTTTTATTGGGTCATCAAGATGTCAAATCCAATATTTTTCACAGCATTTTACACGTTCTGAACTCAAATATTGTTTAAAAAACTTGGAAGAAATGACAAAGATACCACCATATGCATACCCACCCAAATGTGAAATGAGCTTCCCTTTGCCCCATCTGTTCCTGAGTTTTGGCCTTTTCAGACAACATTTAAATAAGTAATGAAGTTGACCTTTCTGATATAAAATGTCAGTTATGATGTCACAAGAACCAAATCTATGACATGTGTAATAACCTTACTAATTTTATAATTACTGTTCTTCTGAAGTCACAATGATGGTGACCTTTTCATTCTATCAAATTCAGTTCCAGTGTATAGGATGTAGAGATAATTATATTTTTGTTAAATAATATAATTATATCATGTGTATTATCACCTAATCTATGTTGCTATTACCTTACGTCAGTCGCTGATGTCTCCACTTCTTACTTTCTATGTCATTTGAATTATCATAATCAATTTTTCTGTACAGACCAGCGTTATTATCACTTTTATGAAAAAAAAAAGCTTCAGAATAGACAAAGCAGACAATGAATAGACTGGGTGAGATGGAAGCAGAAAGGCACAATCTACAAACTCACTGTTATGTTTATGTAACTATGTTGTCTTGTACAATTTTACTAATTTTATTTTTTTTTGTTAATACTTTGTTTATACTGTGTTTCTGTTTTAAAACTTTGTTCCTAATTATTTATGGCTCAATCCTGGACCTGAGTACAAATGTCATACCTAGAAAATGAACTGGTATGACAATAAAGATCCTTTCCATATATGGTCCTAACATGTATTTATTTATATTTCAGATAACCCAATGAATGCATTTGAATAAAGAGCAATGAATTGAAATCAACTTGATGGTTGGTTCAGTATTATATATAAATAAAAAAGGTTTATTTCAAGAAATGTTTGTTTTTGGAGACTTATGGGACACCTTGTATAAATGTTAATTATTAATCAATTGTTTCTCCAGCACTCTGTTGGAACACTATTATGTTCTTCACCTGTATGAGTGGATCCTTACATTAGGTTACATCAGATTGACTGTATTTTAATTTTCTATACACTGTTGGAATCATTTTGTTTTCAGACACATTCCTCTTTTTATTTCTATTTACATGCATTTGTCTGATTATGATTTGTTCATTTTGTTCATACTGTTATAATAATAAGGTGTTTTTTTCCCGTCAGTGAAAACCTGGCAAATTAGCCATGTAGCTATACTAATTACTGCTACTGACTTATTATACCTAAAAAGAAAAAGTACAGTTGCGATACAATAACTTATTGGTGTTTGAACAGTGTACACCATGCAGTCTGTGTCGACCTTAAATGCCCTTAGGTTATATCTAAAGTCTGAAATGAAATCATGCTCCTCTGTTCCTCTTCAAAGACTCTATCAAAAAGAACATATTTCATCAAGCTCTGTCATTTTCTAACATTTGGGATCTCTCAAAATGGAAAAGAGTAAAGTAAAATAACTACGACTCATTAGAATTGCACAGCTCTCACTTCTACAAAACACATGCCAGCTGAATACAGTTGCAAGTTAGCTACCATAGCTAAAACCTTAAAGGTGTCATTCCACTGAAAACCACTTTTCCACGCTCCTTTTGGAATCTAATGGGTCACCTTGACTTATCAACATACACTGCCTTTGACAGTGGTTTGTCATTTCCACTGGCTGCATACCGCCTTCACAGAAAACAACGAGAGGAACGAGGGACCCAGAAGAAGCCACATTAGCATTAGCGCCATCCACGTGGGGTTAAGCCTGTCCCTGGCAGCAAATCTGAAGGAGCATTAGCATTAGCATCTACAAGAGAAGATGGCGCCACAGTAGCTACTGCTCAAACTGGGAAAAAAATGGTGGATCAAACCGGTTCATGTGCTCTCTGTGGAAATAATTTCCTTTCACATTTTCAGAACAAGATACGGCACAAACACTAGCTGGATTCTACTCTGGTAAAGGTAAACACATACAGAGTGAGAGGGGAGGGGGGAGTGTTCCTTCACGCATTTTGAGCCCATCAGAGACGCCTCATCACTGGACATATATGAGGAAGTACCGGTAAAGTCATTTTTCTACTATGCAAAAACAGCTGGAAACAAAGCAATCTGGACGTTTTTGTAAATAGAACCAACACACAATGTATTCATTAACAATGGAGAACACAGTAATATTAATGAAATAACCATGGAATGACAGCTTTAAATACAGAGATGGTAAAAGTACTCACATTCTCTACTTAAAGCTGTCATTCCATGGTTATTTCATTCATATTTTTGGTTCTATTTACAAAAACGTCCTTGCTTTCTTTCCAACTGTTTTTTCACAGTAGAAAAATGACTTGAGGTCAAACAACAGAGTTTACCGGTACTTCCTCATACATGTCCATGATGGTCAGAGGGAAAATGTCAGCCACACTTTTGTCAGTCTGCCCCAGAGCAACTGTGGAAACATGTAGTTACCTCCACCAGAGGGAGAATGTGAGAGTGAATGAATAATGGGTCGCTAATGTAATGTGCTTTAAGTGGCCAAAAAAGCATTATATGAATCTATTATTATCCTCATTATTATTATTATTATTATTATTATTATTATTATTTCACCACAAATCAAGCTGTGCTCCAAGCCCCAGCTCACAGCCCCGCCCCCAAAAATGTTCTCCATCAGCTCCCAAGTTCCTAACAACAGAGGACCTGGATGAATGAACACGAAAATTCACCATCACGTAATACTTGTACAGACTAATGTTCCCATTTCAGTCTCAACGCGTCCTTCTCAGCTTTCTCATTCCAAACATGATCGTGGGCTGTGTTATTGATCGTCTCATAGGTCACATATTCCACATATTTCCTGGTCTACACATGCACCTCCATGACTGTTCTCTGATGTCATCGTGCAGTGCAATTACATTTAATCACATTATCACAATATTTTCCCTGAGTCACGTATATGAAACACAGTCTCTGGTGGATGCACACTACATTATATTAGCTCACTTGAAAGCTAAACACAACAAACTCTGCAGGATGTATGAAATGACAGAGCGAGCATGGACACTAGATGAGAAAATATGTGCACAGAAAAAAAAAATCGATATTATCCAGGCTCATGTGTGACAATTTGTGATCATTATTCTTTACTGTTGCAATTTATGACAATATTTCTAAGCCATATTTTTGCTTTGAAAGTTGTAAATAAATTACAGGACAAAAGAGATGTGCATCTGCATCACCAAGGCTGGTAGTTGTTGGTTTATTGCCCCCAGTTCACTATGTTATACACTTATACTAAATAAAACAAATACCATGGTGATACAATATGACTCAACATAGTGTGATGAAATGCACTGCAAAACAATGTGATGTCCAATATGATACAGATCTATTTTACTTTCTTAGATTCTTCTGACACACAGGGACAACAAACAATAAGAAAACAAAGATACAATGCATCCATTTTATTTACATCAGCCTATTTTTCACCTTTTTTTCTTATCAACCCATTTCACAACTTGGAATATTTCAAATATTTGATCTATTCTCAAATGATTTGTCACATTTGTAATTTATGCTGCATATGTTAAGGGGGAATTCGACAATGCATACAGCGTGTCGGCACTGATATGACTCAGATAATCTGGGGTTTTCATCTTTTTCTGCCACATGCTGTGAGTCATGTTCACCAACCAACTCATGTCTAGTCTATTAAACCATGCAGCTCCTGCTGTGTGATGTTCCAAAGGGAATAATGACCGGAATTCACCTGCAGATGCATGGAAGTAATTATTTTTAGTCTGCCTTGAATACATCATAAATCTTTTTAGATGAGTTCCTGCCAAGGAAAAATGTGTTTCAAGTAGTTTGGTTGTTAGGGTTTAACCCATAAGGACCCAGTGTGACATCTGGGGCAATTCCCAAGTGATTCTGTCTGTATCAGGGTTCCTACTCTTTCCCTGGAATTATTTTTCAGGACTTATTCTGTGGAAGTGTTCTTTTCTACAGCTGTAATTTATTAATATTTTTTTTTCACTTTTTATTGTTTTTTTTTCATTCTTTTCACCCAATTTTCGTTTCCAGTTATACAGCAATACATTGAAATACAGTAAAATCTAAAGAAATCCATCCATCCATCCATCCATCCATCCATCCATCCATCCATCCAGCCAGCCAGCCATCCATCCATCCATCCATCCATCCATCCATCCATCCATCCATCCATCCATCCATCCATCCATCCATCCATCCATCCATCCATCCATCCATCCATCCATCCAGCCAGCCAGCCAGCCAGCCAGCCAGCCATCCATCCATCCATCCATCCATCCATCCATCCAGCCAGCCAGCCAGCCAGCCAGCCAGCCAGCCAGCCAGCCAGCCAGCCAGCCATCCATCCATCCATCCATCCATCCATCCATCCATCCATCCATCCATCCATCCATCCATCCATCCATCCAGCCAGCCAGCCAGCCAGCCAGCCATCCATCCATCCATCCATCCATCCATCCATCCATCCATCCATCCATCCATCCATCCAGTAATGTAATTTCAAAGTGATTCAGGATGTCTTTTGGATCATCACCAAAATCTAATCATGTGTTCCTTGTGACACCGTCAATACATCATGAAATTTCCATCAAGATCACTCCCTAACTTTTTTAAGTTATCTTGCTAAATACAGACAAACAGACAAACTCTGGCAAAAACATAACCTCGCTGGTGGACCTCTCTTCATTCGTAGGGGGGAGGTCTACCTTGGTGGAGCTTTTCTAGTTATTAATTGTTCAATAAAATCTGTAAACGCAGCCTTTTTGTGTTTGGGTTCATCACCTGTCCTCCATTTGACTGGTTCATTAAATGTCAGTGTTCACCATGAACCATAAACATTACATTTATTATGTGTTATTAACTGAATCAACTGAAATGAACAACATAGCATGAATGGAGAAAAGGGTTTGTGAGGTTCAAGGATGTGTTTTTAGAACAAGCGTCTGGAGACAGAGTAAACAGGGACGATGTTTTGAATTCCCTTCGTTCGTAACTGAGGGAAAGAGTTCACCATTTTATTACAAAGCATCTGTGTTTATACTATACAACAGAACATAGAACATCTCATTCTGTTCATGTTCTCACTTGCATACAAGTTTTAAAATTAATTTCTTCATCTGATCAATAAATGATTGTTTCTTAGTTGAACATTTTTCTCTGCTTCAAATCTTCCACGACTAAATGTAACATGTCATAGTGTTCTGATATGTTTTAAATACATGTTTATTTGCTTCAAATCTTAAATGTATGTTTTCCAGCTAAGTGGACATTTCTGTAACTCCATAAAAAAAAAATAGGTTTATTAATAAGATTTTAATCACATTACTTTCTTCGTGCCTAAAGAGGTATAAAAACACTGAAGAAAAAAATCTTGATCAAGGTTCTCATAATTCATGCATCAAAGGGTTAAATTCATTTGAATTTTATTTCATTCATTTATTACATTTTCATTTCAATTTTATTCATTTCCCTCTCAAATTATTATTATTTTTTTTACATTGATTCAATGCTTTTTCCCCCTTTTTTACAGTCCTTTATCTGGTGTGATATCTGGTATTGGTGTGATATTTAATTTCATGATACTGTATTGATATTGAGAAGAAATGCACTTAGTATTTGTGAATATTTTTGATGCAATTCACTTCTTCCAGGAAATAATCATTTAAGAAAAGACACAAACATTGCCTTTTAATCAAATGGTGATCCTAGTATTGTCATTTATATCATATTGCCAATACACACTAGTTGTTGTTATCTCAGGCAAATAGATAGGGATGTCAAAATGGTTTCAGTTCAGAGGCCACATACAGCTAAACAGTAAAATAATCTATACATCATGACAGCTGCAAATGTGTGTTTTCAGTTTAATGTAAAGAAAAATACAACTTATTAACAAACTGCCAGTATATTATTACCATCAACAACCACAAATTGCAAAAGAAAACTGCTTGCATCGCTGCATATAGATCACAGTCAATTGATAAACTGACAACTGGAACAGAAAAATATAGTATTTAACTGTGTGATCAAAACAACTTGTCAAGATTCAGTGTCATACTTTAATGCAGATGTCTTCTGTGGAATTTTCACACTTTGCAAATTTATCCCATTGGGCCTTTGAGCTGTATGTTTGACACCTAAAGCAATATTTAGTTGAGTTTTTTCATTGGATAAATCTGCAAAACATTATCGATATTCATTAAATGTGGAAAAACCAGATGTACATAATGTCAGATTTTCTACTAAATCACAAATGCAATGATTTATTTATTATTAAGACAGGGATGAAATGAAATATCATATTTCACAGATATATTCATTATTATTATTATTATTATTATTATTATTATTATTATATAATTATTATACTGTACTAAAATAAAAAAAACATGATTTCCTCCCACATCCATGCTTCTTTTAAAACTCTTCTAGTTCGCTTGTTGTAATGTCCGTCAACATCTGTGTTTTTTTTTTTCCCAACATTGCATTATTGCACAATATACCATTTGCACTACATATGAAAAGCCCCTTCTTGTCACTGCAAAAACTTTTAATCACAAAATGAGCTTTTTATTGAAAGTGGCATTTTTCCATTAGGTAAATTTTTATGCACAATGAAAAAGTAACAATTGTTTGATTGATTTATTGGACATCACCTCTGAAAACAGAAGCAAGTAAAATCAATATAGTAAAAGAAAACACATTTGAAAAGTATTATTAATCTTATTTTTTTGTTCTTATTAGTTATTCATGTTTTCCTTATTTCTACATGTTCTGTCTTTTAATTAGAAGTCTGACTACTTCCACTTAATATCTGCAGAACCTTTTGCTGTTGTCTCATTGGCTGCCACATCTGCAGCCCATGAGTATAAATTAGTGTCTTACTTTCTTTAAAGAAGGCCTAGGCCAACTCCACCCCCAAAGAATAAGTCCTCATGAAATACAAGCTTTTTACAATTAAAATTTTTCCAACTATGTGAGTGCCTGGATTTTTATCTTTTTTTGTAAGGAGTGAGATGTAGTTAAATTTACATACTCCTGCCCATTGAACCTATCACTTTCACTGATCATAAATGTCCATGTGAGCTCCCTGAAGTCTCATTTCACCATCTGAACCCACTTTATCCTCACTAGGGTCAAGTGGGGTCACTGGGGGCCTAATCCAGCTCCAATGGGTGAAGGCGGGGTACACCCTGTGTGAGTCTCCAGTTCATCTTAGGGCTGAACATATATAGACAAACAATCACTCTCACATTCACACCTATGGACAATTTAGATTAACTAATTAACCTATCAGTGCATGTGTTTGGTAACCTGACTGTCACCAGATGGTATCTCACAATACCATCTGGGACCCTTCCACAAGCGATCTGTTTTCAAAGGAGGGGCCTTATCTAAGAATCTTTGCATGTGATTAGATGAAAAATCTGTTCATCAATAGCTAAGTTTCCATTACCCTTGGAAATTCTCAAAATGTACATATCGCTATAAAAACTGGTAATGGAAACACCTGAATTTCGAAAAAACACTCAAGTACCGATAAAAAGTTTCCAGGCTTTCATAAGGTGGTTTTTCAGACGTTTCGATATTCTAACATATCGCAAACGCACAATGGAAACACTTTTTCTGCAATTATATGTCACAGGATGTGACGTACATGGTCACATGATCACTTCTCTCAGAGTGAAAATGACAGCCACAGTCACTGTAACCATAACAACCATTGGCTGCTTATAATTTGTTGTTGTTGTTGTTAAGTGCTGAGTATATTTACACTTAATATTTTGACCTGACAATGTAGGGACCACATGTACAGACCCTTATAATGTGAGACATGTGGTTTGTTTGACACGTTAGTGTCTTTAAAGAGTTCACCGGGGACTTTTACTGACGAGAGAATTAGCAGATTCATTCATGCTAATATCAGGGTGATGGCAAAGCTGGATGATATTTCACGAGAGCTACGATGGTCCTCCCTAGAACAACCGTCAATGGGAACATGTTCAAAGTGCAAATATATTTTGTCAAAATTTTAGGAATATCGATATTGTTTTGAGAAAAACTGTAATGCTAATGAATATTGAAGTATTGAAGTCAAACCACTTAATCGGTGAAAATAGTTAGCATCAGGTATATACACATCAACAGAAGGGGTTTAAACTTACCATTTATATGTGATGTTTATTTATAACCTCGTCTACTACGATGCCCACCAAGTTCTTCTGATAAACGTCGGAGGAAAACATGGTTCTCCATTTATCCTTCAACCATGATTCAGGGCTAAAGAACACTAGCGTATTTCAAGAAATCTTACCAAATCTTACCTTGTTCTATCAGCAGTTGTTCTATCTTTTTTAAATTTTATTTTAATTAATTCAAGCAAAACATTTTTCAACAAACTTGTTTTAACAAAACCAGGCACAACAAACCCCGACCCTTGCAAACGTTTTACCTGATTTGTTCGATTTTTTTAATATATATACTGACATCATGTTACAATGAAAAGATAGATTGATTAGGGGTGAAAGGGAAAAGGGGAGGAGGGGAGAAAGAGGGGGAGGTGAGGGGAAAAATGATAATTACTGTCATAATGATAACAACAACAACACAGATGTATATAATATTAATAATGTCAATAGTTTAATTTACTAGTATTATTGTTATTGTGACAGTAGTAGTGGTGGAGGCAGAAACAAATAAATTGATTAAGTTTAACATTTATAATAATGTATTTGTATCACTTGCTGTCAGACTGAATTTATATGAAGTTATGTGAAGGGGGGGGGGTAAGGAGACAGAGACAGATTTGAAAACACATTTTTGGTGAGTGTGACCTTGACCTTTGACCTACATTCACCGCAATTTAATGGGATGTATTTGATTTGATTTTGATTTGAATGATTTATTTCGAACATGTGCAAAGTGCAACAATAATCAATACAACAATAATAATAATAACAATGACATGTCCGAAAAGGAGTAGGATGAAGCATAAGCTTATTTAATCCTACCCCTTCTTCACTTCCCCAATAACCTAAATTCATCTTATAGCAATATAGTGCATAGTACAAAAAAATGATGATAATAATAAAAATAATAACAATAAGAATAATAACAATACCAATAATCAATGACTGAAGTACTAAACATATACATATATACAAAAAAAAATAAAAAATCTGGATCACATGGCATCTTTTCTGAAAATTCCATGTAAATTGATTAATTAAACTCATCAATAGAGAAGTACACATGTGGAGTATCCATACAGATGCACTCACACCAGAATTATTGCAAATCTTCAGGAGCTAAACCACAGATAAGAATAGCAGAGCAGTCAAAAGTGTCTTACTAAATGAATGGTCCATACACACTGTGGTTTATCTTGTCCTTGTCATACCAATAGCCACTGATGAGAAGTCAAGGGGGACAAAAGACAGCCTCATACTGAAAGCAATCTACCAGCATATTATTGAGGATGTAAGTCCCATAACATGACCATCTGTGCACTTCAGTGGCTTTTCAAAGGACCTGCATGTGGTTTTCAAGGGCTACTTTATCATCTTGTCTCTGTGTTATTTTTTTTTTTTTTATACTCCAGCATAGAGGTGGAAGTTCACATATAGAGTTGACACTGTGTGAGGCATGTGAGACTGAATTGTTTATGAGCAGCAGCAGGTATGCTATGAAAAGCTTTGTTTGACTTTTCATGAATTCTAAGTAAAGCACTGGAGGACACACACACACACACACACACACACACACAGATATTTTTCAAAGATAATTTTTCTTTTGGTCAGAAAATACCACCTGCAGTCTTTTGATTTAGATGATCATAAACAACATTTTTTTATTCTAAATGGAGAAAAATTAAAACCATGACAACTTCTTTGATTAGGTTTTAAATAATGTGCACTTAGCCAGGTCTTTACACCTGCTGTTAGTTGAATGTTTAGCTGATGAGACTTAATTGTAGGCTGACAAAAATGAAAATAACCACGTTAGGTTTGTTGATATGATACCACATTTTGGTCAATGATTTAAGTAAACCATGTGTTTGACCCATAAAGACCCAGTGCTACGTTTGTGGCTGTTTACAAATGATTTTTTTTTACTTCCGCCAAGGAGGTTCTGTGTTTGCAGGTGTTTATTAACTTTGCAAAACTCTGATTCACAAAGTTATGTTGCTTTAACAGTTGTGTGTTTGTATGTGTGTGTGTGTGCACATTTCCACTGTTCTCACTCTAGTGTCGCCAATTCTTGACGGATTGTTCTGAAATTTGGCATATAGAAGGAAACACATAAGAACGAAGCAGACCAAGTTTCTGAATTGACTCAGTACTTCTGGTAAATAGTAATGGTAAATATACTGCACTTATATAACGCTTTTCCATCTCCATGGTGTTTTACATTAGCACAGTGCTTCTCAAATCCGGTCCTCGTGGCCCAGTGTCCCACATGTTTTACATATCTGCCTTTCCTTTCTTTATTTTTAAATAAAAACTAATTAAAAATGTAAAATGAAATAATTAAAAAAGGATAAAAAGGATATTTTTTAAAAATGTAAATAAAAACGAATTAAAAAATAAAACAATCTTAAAAAGTAAAAAAAAAAGTTAATTAAAAATGCTTTTAAATTAAATAAATACATAAATTAAATTAAAATATAAAAAAAAACTCCCTCTTTTTTAAGTTAAAAATTTACAAAATTATTTTTTTTAAATGAAAAATATTTAAATCAACAAAAATTAAAAATAAAACAATGTTTAAGAAGTTTTAAATATATATATATTTTTAAAAAATCGGAATTAATTTAATGTAAAAAAAAAAAAAAGAAAAAGAAAAACAAGAAATAAAAACAAAAAACATCTCCCTCTTCCATCACACCTGGAAGCCATTACATCATGATTAGGTTTCTGAAGAGCTGATCAATAATTGAATTAGGTGTGATAGAAGAGGAAATAACTAAAACATGCAGGACACTGGGCCACGAGGACCAGATTTGGGAAGCATTGCATTAGCCTCACATTCACCCATTCACACACACTCATACACCAGTAGGTTTCTAAGGTTCTGTTTGTCCTACTGGTCAGGGTTCAGTGTCTTGCCCAAGGACACTTCGACATGTGGACAGCCAGAGCCAGGATCCGAACCGCCAACCTTTCGGTCACCGACCCACTCTACCAACCGAGCCATATTGAATTTTCTCATTGTCATTTTCAACATGTATTGGTGATTTAACATGATCATGTGTGATCGTGATGTACTCATGATTTGACAAGATCATAGATTTCCTATAATTCACAAAGTTACCACACATGGATTTCTAACTTCTTTTTTTTTTCTGTCTGTCTGCGTACAATATAACTCAAAAATGTATGGATACATTTCAATGAATCTTTCAGGATAGCTTTGGAATGACACAAGAACCAATGGATTACATTTTGATGAAGATCCAGAAGAGATCCTGGATTCTAGATCACTTTGAAATGTATTCTCCATTTACTGCAGTGTAAAATGTGATCAAGAATGATTATGTACAGGCAAACAAACAAACCAAAAAGACAGATAGATAAACGTTAGTAAAAACATAACCCCCTTAGAGGACCTCCCTTAATTGTTTTTTTTTTTTTTTTTGGGGGGGGGTGTTCCGGAATGTTTTACAAACTTTTCTAGTTTCTCTATATTTGACCTTTCTTAAATGATTTATCACAATTTTATTCTAATATTATCATATGTATTTGTCATTTTTCCCTGTTAAATTCAGGTATTTTTCTCTCTGTTCTTATCTTTCTTCTGGAAGTCCACACCAGTCCATCTGTCCTCCCTACATGTCTGTTTTCATTAGGGAGTGTGCACGAGCTTGACAGATCTATTTATTTGGACTTTTGGAAGACAGGACAATAAACAAACCAGTGCCATGTTGCTAGATAATAATAATAATAATAATAATAATAATAATAATAATAATAATAATAATAATAATAATAATAATAATACGCTTTATTTGTATGGCACCTTTCATACAAACACTGTTTGCTGATGTTGCATATCTTTTGGGGTGATATTTGGTGTATTAAGACATTTAAACACAATGGTAACATTTGCCCTCTGTGTTTGTTGCCCTACTTTCTTCTCCGCTCAAGAATTGTAAACAAAAATGGACACATCTTTGTTACTATCAAGTCAAGAGTAGATTGAGCAATACAAAATACAAAATATGCTGAAATTCTCCTTAAAAGTTGAGGGTTATTATATCATCATATCATATAAAACTGAAGAAAAACTCACTTTTTCAGCAAAAATATCAATAACTGAACATTCAGCGTGTCCACTCACTGGCATTGATTCTGGTGAATCAATGTTTAAGAACAGACGTCTTCAACCCTGGTCCTCGGTTCCCACTGTCCTGCATGTTTTAGATGCAGCCTTTCTCCAACACACCTGGTTCACACCAGTGGGTCGTTATCAGGCTTCAGCAGAGCTTGATAACGAGCTGATCATTTCAATCAGGTGTGTTAGAGCAAGGTTGAAGAACTCTGTTTGAGACAATGAAGGTGTTTGTACAAGGGCAGGGCTTGAAGACAGGCACGTGCATGGAGCCCCGCCCACTCAGGATCTCCTAGAGCTGTGTGTGTGTGTGTGTGTGTGTGTTTGTATTTCTATCTTTATGGGGACATTGATATATTTACACAGTCACACGATGTGGACCTCAGATGCTATGGGAACTAAAATTCAGGTCCCCACAAGGGTTAAATCTAAATGAAGGTTCCCACTAGTCAAATAGAAATGATGTGGCCCTATAAATACATTTATTTATTTATTTATTTTTCTGGTAGACCTCATAAACCATGGGAGAAACAGGTGCGAAGTGAAACATAATATTTTTAAAGGTTTGAAGATGTGTTTAGTTTTTAAAAATATGTATTTTTCTGTATTTTTTTCATTATTTATTCATTTTTAATTATTAGTTTTATTTCCTTTTTTTAAAAATGTTTTTTAATTTTAAAATTTTTATAATTATCCAATGGCTACTTGATTACAAAGTGGTTCTTGTGAGATGTGTAAATGAGTGTGTGTGTGTGTGTGTGTGTGTGTGTGTGTGCATATAGTTCTGTTGTTTTTGTGTGTAGTCATGCATTTGTGTGTGTAGCTGTGTCATTATGTAGTTGTATTATGTGTGTAGTTGTGTGTTTTTGTGTTGTAGCATGCATGTGTGTGTGTGTGTGTGTGTGTGTGTGTGTGTGTAGCACCACCCCTGTGTTTGTACATTCACTACAGAGCCTCTAAACATCCAAATGAGTCATATCTGATGACCATGAAAAGATGACAAACTGTATTTTACAACTATTATTTACATGTATTGACAGCATTAGTGACTCAACAGACTATTCAACAGTTGAGATGAGAAGATAGTTTAGCTTTTTATGGGTTAATAGTATCTGT
Source organism: Siphamia tubifer (assembly GCA_020466265.1). Taxonomy (NCBI): domain Eukaryota; kingdom Metazoa; phylum Chordata; class Actinopteri; order Kurtiformes; family Apogonidae; genus Siphamia; species Siphamia tubifer. The sequence goes on along the minus strand of CM035797.1, from coordinate 19,798,844 downwards.
GCAGCTTGTGCTTTACAGTTTCGTAACCAAACATTTTCATACAGTATGCTTCAATCCCTGAGTGTAAAGTATATTCCATATAATCTAGCAGACAGCCTGTGCTCTCTGGTGTGGACCAATAGAAGCAGGAAACAATCACCAACTTTAATGGCCTCAGTGGGTTCTTTCATTATATGTTATTCTCGTTCTTCCTCTTCCAATTGCCTGTAGACTTAAAAGTAAAAGCCCCACTGAAACTGCTGTTCTGTACATGAAATACTCTAGAGAAACTACAAGGTTATGAATCCAGCCAGACTCTATAGAGTAGGAACATCATAGACCTGCAGTGAATTATGTAAGGAGGGTGAACTGTCCAACATCAACTATAACTATGCACAACATCAAAGATATCACACAGTCAAGTCAAATTACCTCTCTGTGCATATCTGATGAGCACTGGGAATCTAACAGAAATTGTTCCAATGTTGTGATGTAAACACTGAACCTATAATAATATTCCACACAGTTTCACAGTAAAACAAACAGGGACTGTAGCAGCCTATAATCTAATAAAGTCCTGAAAATGAAATAAAATCTGCACTTAACTCAGTCAATATTGTAATAAAATATCCTAACTGATATTCTCGATTCGAAGCAACAGAATGACAACTGAGTAAAAGAGGTCACCTGTACCTTAGGAGGAGCGAGGATGTATATAATTCTGGATTGCAAATTAACATTTATATTATATTATCTAAGTTTTACCTCATCAGTATTGGAAATAATGTCATAAGGAATTACATTATTGGTAAAAATGTTATTACAATATCAGTCAGGATATTTTATTACATTACTGGTGTAATTATCACATTATTGGATTTATTTTTTTTACATATTTGATCTTGTTAAGTACAAATTGTATTACATTTTCAGGAAATTATTACATAATAGGGTGCTCCAGGGATTCTACTCACACTCACTGATTTTATAAATTTCCATTAGGCTGAGGATGTTTTTTTTTTTTCCTTTCAGCTGAAAAGAAAGACATGCCTGTTCTCCCTCCTCAGAGCAATCCATTTATATAAATGCTTTTCCAAATGCCTGCCCCTGACGGATGCTCCAACAAACGCATAAATTGACTCTTATTGAGAGTGGAGATGGTGGAGTGTGCACCCACTTAATACAAGAGGGATCGTTGATGGTGAACTGGTCTCATTGGTGCTACCTATGTGTCAGATGGATGAGGAGAAGCATTTTCAGTGCTTCTGTTGCTCAGGCATCATCGAGATGGATATATCGACTGACCAGCTCACAAATTCTATCCTCCATCGCCATTTTTAAAGTCCTAGTGGCAACCTTCTTCGTATGTGGAATTCTGAAATTTTACACTTCGGCCTCTCTACTGCCGCCACAGTTTCCTGTAGTATTACTTTGTTCCACCCAGAGCTCAACGTATTTCTAAACTCTTGACCAACGGACACACTGATGGGTGAAACCACCTCCGGAACCGGATAAAAACTACAGTTTCCATAATTAACAGAGAGTATAAATTAGGCTTAACCATAACCATAACCCTAAACCCGAGCAAAAAAGTGTTTTAAACCCGAGTGCCTCATATTGTCATGGACAGTGTTGTACCTGAACGAGTTCATTGAACGATCGTTCACGAACGAAATCATATTTTTGACAAACGTGAACTTCCCGTTCACTTTTGCCAAATGAACGGGAAGTTGTGAATGCGGTTATTCTGGCATTTATTGAACTGCGCTCTTATGTAGTTCATATTTCGTTCTTATCACGTTGTAATTATTGAGTCCTATAAGGAATAAAATGGGATCAAAACAGCATTATCATAGATGTAATTTTTGTATTATTCTGAACAAATTTTGGCAACATAATGTTGTGGAATAGCCAATGAGAAGCGTTATGGGCGGGGCAGAGAGAGAGAGAGAGAGAGAGAGAGAGAGAGAGAGAGAGAGAGAGAGAGAGAGAGAGAGAGAGAGAGGGGTGCAGAGAGTTTTTGGGAGCAGAGAAAAAGAGTTAAATGTACAGAGTGTGACCGGCACCTGGAGCAGGTGTTGTCCCGTTCTTGGAAATAAACATTGAAAATGAAACTCACTGAAACTGCTCCTTGTGTTCTAAGAACCTGCAGAGGGAAGTTAACCCCGGGGTAAGATAGATACCGTTGGAGATACTGTCCAAGAGGAGGAAGGCATTTTCCCCTGATTTCCTGACTACAGTCAGGATAACGTCAGGAATGGTTAATAATAAGGTTACAATAATAACACAAAAAAGAACGAAAAAAAGAACAAAAAAGTTCATTTTGGGATCCATGAACTTCTAGTTCATAATTTGGAAGAATGAACGATGAACTGAACTAATTCACATTGAGTAACTTGAACTGAACTTTGAACTAGTTCCTAATCAAGGTGAACTTTCCCAACACTGGTCATGGACGGGTTAGAAACTCACTGCATCGGAATTAGATGCTGAGAGACACCTTGTGCGTCAGATACCGATGTTTGGTCAGCACGTCAGAGCGTGGCGGATTTTGCAGCGCTGGGAGTGAAACAGTGTTGTGAGTTATTTCTCTATTCCTTGTCAAGAAAATGCTGTTTGACCCTATTGTACTGAGTAGGTGTCTTTTCCAGGGACTTGACCAGTGTTCTGTCAATGGCCACCCGAGCAAGGCAGCTTAGAAACTATATTAAACTTCACACATCTGGGTTAATTATACAGATATTACACAGATCCTGTCATTAAATGGGTCATAGATCATAAGACTACTGGCAACCATTTCTCAGAGTATATAACATAATTGGTTTTCAGCAGCAGTGGTTGAGTCCATTCTGAAACAAGACAAAACTAGCAGTTAGAAATAGTAAATTGATTGAGCTTATATTGCACATTTTTATGCACCCATGGCGTCTAAAGTGCTCTCTTCACACTCACCAGTTCTCACACACACACACAAACACACACACACACACACACACACACACACCAGTAGGTGCTGCTGCCATGCACAGCACTGCCTGTCCCTACTGGGAGCAACCTAGGGTTTAGTGTCTTCCCCAAGGACCCTTCAACATGTGGACAGTCGGAGCCAGGGTTAGACCATTCGCTCTACCAACTGTACCACAGCCACCTGTAAGTGATGGCTGAGGTTATATCCCTGAATGCTCCCAATACTTAACCAGCCAACTATGATGTCATGGCATGAGTCATCCCCAGATTTGATTTAATTAGATTTGAATGCTTTATTTCGAACATGCGCAGAATGCAACAACAACAACAATAATAATAATAATAATAATAATAATAATAATAATAATAATAATAATAATAATAATAATAATAATAATAATAATAATAATAATAATAATAATATCATGATCTTTCGTTTGCACATGATTGAAGTTATTCAGACAAATAGTTTCAAAGGTTAGGGGAAAAAATGGTGATCTTCCAGTAATGAAGCTCCACCTGTTGGCAGAATTGGAACCACACAGGTACAGCATCATCACATAACACAATACTGAGAGGATTAGCTTTCATTTGTACTTAGTTTGAGATGAATTGGACAAATAGTTATAAAAGATATGACAAAAACTGTGAATTTTCAGATGTGAAGCTCTACCTTTTGGCAAAATTTAGAACAAGACATATATGACGTCATTACGAGAGGCACCCTAAGGTCATGACCTTTCATTTCCACTTGGTTTAAAGTTAATCAGACAAACACTTCCAGATATATGAACAAAAGACTGTTTAGTAATTGTAAACTTTTGCCAATGAAGAAATGGTAAATCCAATCCAATTTGATCCAATCAGTTCTTCCTCTTCATGATATTCATCGATATAGAAAATACTGAATTTGTGGGTATAGGAACATGAAGGATATCCGGTGGCAGCGGTTAGACCAAAAACAGAACATCTCTATAATTCTGTTCAGTGACATAAATGATGACAATGTATTGAGTCTGTCAGCTGCAGGATCAGTTTCTAAACATTGAATCTGATGTATAAAGATGCATAAGGATTATATTAAGCCCTGTTCATACAAGGTTATTTTATCTGTGGAATTGTAGACATGTAATAATTGCTGAAGATGTCCATTATTTGAATCGCTGCAAATCATTTGTAAGTCAGCAAACACAAAGGTCCAGTAATAATTTCAGTCTGAGGCAAAGTGAAATATCTGTGACTTAGGTAGGATTAGCAACTTTTATTTATTTCTTTATTTTATTTTATTTGTACTTCTTTCACACATTAATTGTGACTGTTGATGGAGGATGATTTAAAGCTGTTCTGGGAAACTAAGGACACTCATATCACAGTATAACATGAATATTCACCAAAAATTTCAAGCTTCTCTTAGAGATGCAATAGTTCAAAAAAAAAGAACAAAAACTAAAAACTGTTTGGTATGTATGAAAGGATACTCTGAAGAATATTTTCCTCTCAACAGTTGCTGTGAAGTGGTGAGTTTTGACATGAGAACCAGGGAATAATGTCAGTAAATTTGAGTTACGTAAACATACTTTACTTATCCCATGTGAGTGCTCCTCATAAAACACAGATGTGGGTGGTTATTTTTTCAATCATCGAAGATCCCAAGGTTACACTAGTCCTGTCAGAATGGGGCGTAGAGAATTCTAATGTTTTTGATATAACTCTCTAGTGGGATAAATGATTCCCTCGGTCAACGTAATTAACGGAGACTCTGGAACACCACAGATATACATATGCACAGGAGAATGGAGAAATTTTTACACAGAGATCCCAGAAAAAAAAGGTGAGACTGTGATCCCACTTTTTTTGCCAACATTGACAATTTCCACTTTGACAATAAATTGAACCATTGGCCTTAACTGGACTTTATGCGAAATCTCAGTTTACATGTACAGGAAGAGAAACCAATTATTGTTTGACTCCCTTTTTTTACATTAGCATTCCTTCTGATTGGCACCATAGAAGAAGAACAATCAGAAAAACAAGTGGTGCCTGGCACAACAAACCCCACCCCCTCACACACATTTTACCTGATTTGCCCTATCTCTTATGACTGTGAAAACACATTTTTAATGACTGTAACCTTGACCTTTGACCTACATTGCCCAAAATGTAATGGGATCTATTCTGGACCAAGTTGCACCTTACCAACGAACGGAAATTGGTCCAGTTGTTTTTGCATAAAACTGTTGTCTGTCTGCAAACAGACAGACAGACAAACTGACTCAAACACAATAAACCCTCTCCCTTGGGGGGGGTAATAAACACGACATATTTAAGTAGACGTAGTAGAAAGAAGACAACAACACTCAGAGGAGATATGGGTGACAATGATGCAGCAGCTCAGTATATTTCATACATACTGTTCACTCTAATTTATTACACATAACATGTACGTTGTTGAGATGTGTTTCTGGTCATATGTTCACCCTATGTTGTGCAGTTAAATTTAACAGAAATATATATATATATATATATATATATATATATATATATATTATCCATCAATAAAGTCGAAGTCGAGTTGACGAGTTGCAATGACATCATCACATTTTCAGCGGAAGAACTACTGTCCAACAATGACCAACTTGAATTAAAGGTTATTATAATATATTTTGACATCTTATGACATCTGAAATTAATATTTATTTGAAACATAGTATAGCAAACTATTACATGATCAAAAACAATTAATATGAGAGAAAAAAAATCTCACTTTTCAATATCTGGGGTCACCAGAAATTAAAATAGATTCACGGGTCCAATGTTCCACACAGATGTTTCAGAATAAAAGCAAAATATCCCAACAACAAAAGAGCTGTGTAAAAGAGGTCAGTGACTCGTGATTACTTCTAGATGTTGACAAAATATTGCACTCACTTCAGGTCAAATTGCAGAGTTTGTAGTTACACAACAACAGCAGAAGTCATCACACAGCCTAAGCTTCCAGAAAACATTGACAACCAGAGGAAACCTTGTTATATTGCACTTGTAATCTCCCTCTATTTCATACAATTGTGATTTAGATAATGGCTAACGATTGTACTTCAATAGATTGCCATAATCTGTTGGCCTGATTGCCCATTTCTACACAGTCATACTGTGTAATACATGACTTGTTGTTTTAGCAGCTAGTTTTCGGACAGAAAAACCTGGATAAATGAGCAGGGGAATGAAAGTAGAAGCTTTCACACAGGTGCACAGCATGCTACAATTGAGCAATTAACATCCATCATCATCTCCTGTGGCATGTATAAAAATACAGAACAGGTCCATCTGACTCTGACTTTGGATCAAGGTGGCAAGAGAAAAGATGTGAGTGAATGTGAAAAGGGATAATTGCAGGTCCAGAAATACCAGGAGTTTCAGTCAGAGTGCTAAGTGATTAGTGTTTCAGTAGGACAGTGATTATAGTGACATCTGTATTTAGGTCCTAGGAAAGACATCAGCAAATGCATTAGGGAATGTGTGTTTGACAGTGCACATTTGATAACCTTGGCGATTGTGCATTAGTGTGATTTGCGAGGAAAAACAAACAACTCTTGAAAGCAGAATGTGATCAGACTGAAGAGCAGAATATTATAGACACAGAGTTTGTCATTGTAAAAACACACACATTTTTTCTAACAAAGGCACAGTTGAAAGTTCAGTGCTGAAAAAGATAAAACATGTGACTTGGTCTAGAGATATATGGAGAAAAAAAAATGGCTTAAATAATCACCTTTTCAGAGTTTATCACCAACACAAAGAACAAATGTTTGACTTCTGCGGTTAGCACATCTGATGGAACAATCATGCTGAGGGAACATTTCGTCTGCATTATTCGCCCTTCTACGATGGGACCAGCAAGACGTAAGGGGTCACTTTAGGTTTGATGAGTGTGAAAGTGGTGTGACTCATGTGCAACAGGCTTTGCACCTCATCTCAACTCAAACTGACACCAACATGAGTATCTGACCTGACATAATAGACAGAGCTTCACCTTCATCATCAAAACACAAAATAATGAAATATGCTCTAAGAAGAACGGCAGCTGTTCCCTGTTGTCATGGCACTTTACCCATGCAAAATATTGGTTAGACTTTTATGTGTTGATCTTTCTTTTGTGTGTGTGTGTGTGTGTGTTGATGCAGAAGATAAAAATGCTGGTTGTGAGAGACACTTTCTGAACATGAACTCCCTCTGGGTTCAAAGTCAAGCACAAAATGACTGCGTGGTGAGAGAGAAGATATAAAGCACAGGTGTCAAACATAAGGACTCATGGGGGCCAAAATTGCCCCCCGCCAAAGGGTCCAATATGGCCTGTTGGATGAATAACAATGAAGATATAATGGTGTAAAAAAAATTATTTTAACCCTTTTGTCCATACTGGTTACTTTGAAAAACAAATTATTTACAAATACTAGTTACTTCCCCAAAAAAGTAATTGTGTTACTAACCGCGTTACTCCACTAACAAAGTAATTAGTTACCAGGAAAGTATTTTTGCGTTCCTTTTTTTTTTTTTTTTTGGCTTAAAAATGTAAAAATTAAATGAAATAAAACAAAAAACACTTAAACAGGGTATTCATCCTTAATCAGTGATGTTACTATGGATGTGATTTAAGATGCTTCCTTAAAAACACTATCAAAAACCTTTATGACCTATTATCAATGGTAAAAGTTAAACTAACAGAAATAAACCATGTTATTACAAGGCTGTAAACCACCGATCTCCAGCCCAAACTAGAATAACAGACTAAAACAACAAACACAAAACATGCTACCGTACTGATGGTAAAAAAATAAATAAATAAAAATAAACACATCCCCGGAGAAAAACTTCCCCAGGACACCCCTCCCCTCTCCTCGCAGTTGATCGGTCACCTCTTATTGACAGGTGTTCAGCCTTGATTACTGTCAGGTGATGGTCTACCTGTGACAAGAGGCATGGCAGGAACGGCACACACACACACACACACACACACACAGAGCACGAGCATAAGCAACATGCACCCCAGCATTCAACGTAACACCCCACCTATCCAACTTCTTAGCAAATCATGATCCATTTTGTTGTCATGTATGTAAGTGGAGTTCTACACTGAGCTGAATGTGAGCTTGGTGCAAACATATGCAGCACTGACGGTGTTGCCAAAACTCCAAGTTGTTGTCTGTACCCGGGACACACTTGTGCCCCAATACATCAAATTGTAATTAAAAAATTGTAACATTTTTTCCTGAGTAACGGTAACGGCAACACAGTTATGGATAAAGTAATTAAATAATTACTCCGAAATGTGGCCCCATTAGTAAGGCTGTTATACTCTTTGTTATTCCCAGCACTGGTGGTCAGTACAGTGGACAGTTATTCTAGGCAAGACAAATGTATTTGTATAACACATTTCATGTACAGGACAATTCAAGGTGCTTTACATAAAACATATAAGAAAATTTCAATGATTAAAATGCATTAAAAGACAATTAAAATAAGAGACATTTATAAACAATTGAGAATCTCAGTCAAAGCTCCAGTTAACAATAATGTTTTCAGTCTGATTTAAATTGTTTTTCTCAGACCTCATGTATTCAGGTAGTTTGTTTCATAGGTGAGGAGCAGAACAACTGAATGATGCTTCACTTTGTTTGGTTCTGATTTTGGGAACACACAGTAAACCTGTTCCTAATGACCTATGACCTCAGGGCTTTGGGTGCTTCATATGGAACCAGTAGGTCTAACATGTATTTGGGTCCAAGGTCGTTTAGTTCTTTATAGACCAGGAGTAAGATTTAGAATTCTAACCTTTGACCCAAAGGAAGAAAATATAAGGATTTGAGGACCAGTGTGATGTGGTCCAGTTTCCTGGTACTGGTCAGCGTTTTGGATCAACTGTAGCTGCCTGATTGATTTTCTGTTTAGACCAGTGAAGACCCCATTACAATAATCTAACTTACTGAAAATAAATGAAATGAGTTTTTCTGTGTCTGGTTTGGACAGGATATGGTTGTAAAATATTACACCCAGATTTCTGGCTTTGTTTGTAGAGTTCAATGACATGGACTCAAGGTGAGCACTGACCTTTGACCTTTCTTTTTTGGGGCTGAAAACAATCACTTCTGTTTTGTCCGCTTTAAGCTGGAGAAAGTTCTGGCACATCCACTCAGTGATTTGATAAATACATTTACTCAGTGTCAGTAAAAGACTGTACATCTGTTCTCTTGTATATTCATGGGTTTTGTTGTTTTTGTTCCATATCAACCAGTTCGTACCATTTACTGAAACTTAGCTGTTCTTAATATGTGATCTGCACTAATATGTTTATGTGTAAATCAATTGAGTGTTGTTATTAGACAGTTTTCTTATACAAAAACTATTAAAATAGTTTTATTTCATAGTGTTCTGATATTACATTTTAAAATATACATTTCTTTGCTTTAAAGCTTAAATACATGTTTTCCAGCTGAGTGGACATTTTTGAAATGCCATAAAAAATATAGGTTAATTTAAAAGATTTCAATCGCATTGCTTTTTCCATGCCTAAAGAGGAATAAAAACTAAGCTTCTCATAATTCATGCATCACGAGGTTAATTCAGGTTCTACATACAGAACAATTAGATCTCAACTGGGTCAGGCCAATAAAATATGATCATAATTACCTATAAATAATGAAAATAAAAAAGAAATAAACTCAAACTACATGAAAAAAAAAAAAAAAAAAAAATATATATATATATATATATATATATATATATATATATATATATATATATTAACAAACCATCCACTTACAAAAACCTGAATAAATACCTGAGCAAATATGAACCACCTGAAAAATCTGAAGAGAAGTCAGTGTCATTTTACAAATATTCTGCCTGTTACTAAATGTCTGTATATGTGTAATTGAAATGTAAGATGTTCTGCACATGTACAAATGACAAACTTATAGACTGAGGCAGAAAATTGTTAAAATTGCACTTGTTTTTTTTTTTTTTTAAGACGTGTCAAGTTGTCAATGTTATTCACATTTTGAGGGAAACATTATAGTTGTAAAATGACCATAATGTAATTGTACTCTTTTCACTGTTATTATTTGGCCTTTCTCCAAATCATATTGAACTGAATCTAAAATTAGTTTGACAATATAAATGTGTTTGAGTTTCTCGCATAGTCATTTATACATTCATTTTTTTTCTTGTTCCTGAGGTTTTTTTTTTTTTTGTCAAATCACACTGTGATCCTGTCTGACAGTACGAGAACAGACACTTTTTGGCTATGGCTTTGTGTTTCTGTTAATCAAGTAGCCGTGAATGAAATCCTCATTAAAATTAAACTAAAGTGTTTGAATGTCACTTTGAAACAGGAGCACCAACAACTGTTCATCCCTCTGTAAAATGACCCAAATGCACAAGGGCTGAAGCTGGACAGATATAATAGAGGTAGAGCGATTCCTCGGGTAATTCAGGCACCTCGATTACAAACAATGGCATTTTCTCTAGCTCGAGGAATATTTAATTGTAAAGCTCATTTTGCATGGACTACTTAACGTGGCACAATAGGCTTACATTACTCATGCAAAGGAAGATGACGGAGAATGCACAAGTGTTCGTTTGAAGATGTGTCACATCCAGGAAGTTATAAAGTTTTCTTTAGTGTTTTGTTTCTTCCTGTTTATTACAATAGATTTCCATATGTGTCCTGTATCGTCTGATCATGTGTGTGCTGATTGTTCCCTGTCCTGATGTGTGTCACCTGTGTCTGCTTGTATCCCCGCCCTTATATTGTATGTATCATGATCCCTTTGTCACCTGTCCCCTCTTTCTGCCCCCCTGTTTCTTATTTGTCCCTCATTACCTCTCTCTATTTAAGTGCTCGTTTCCTCCTCTTCCTTGACCTTGTTGCTCTTTTTTTTCTAAAATTTGATTTATTTGAGCATTTAAAAAATGGAAAAGAAAAAGAAAACGCACAATTAAAAAAAGCAACACAAGCATGTTCAAAAGGAGTGGGTGGAAGTTAACACTTATAAAATCTCCCCCCCCTTACTGTTTTTGTTTATTTTAACAAAAAAAACCTCCTTCTTCCAAAAGAAAAGAACACTATATTCATTAACTATATCTGAGATATATATACATACATAAATATAAAAATAACAACCATAAACAAGAATAAATACAGAAACAACACTCAATAATAATAAGAAAAATAAGAAAAATAAATAATAATTAAGATATTTATGGAGAAAGAAATGAAAAACATAAACAAAATTAAACCAAAAATGAAAAGGAATGAAAAGGACCCAACACTAAAAACTCAATATGGGTCCAAAATAAACCACTGTGAACAAAATAAATACAGAATCTTCACACCCCCATCTCATTCTCATACTGTAGAAAGATATATTGTTTATATTTTGTTTTAAACTGATGTAGACTGTGGCACTGTTTAAGCTCCTCCCCCAAACTGTTCCATCTCTCTCTCTCTCTGTCCCTGCTCCCTCTCTGGTTCTGGAGGAGTGGAGACACTAGTTGGAGCCTTCTCTGGTGTGGACAGACCACTGGGGGGCCAAACGGCTGAGTGCTAGAGCTAGATGGGCACTGTTCTTTACCCGGTTTAACTTTGTCATTTCTTATAGACCAGGGTCTGAGAACGGCAAGGCCCATGATCTGAAGGAACCAGCACCCATACCAGAACCAGTGCCCCCACAACTGACCAGTGCCACCTAGGCAGCTAGCAACTGGGGCAACTGGTAAACTGGCTACAGGGGCAAGACCAGAGAGGGGGCGAGCAAGACCGAACACACAGAGGGGAGAGAGAGTGACAAGGTTAAAGGAGAGGAGGAAAAAAGTACTTAAATAGAGAGAGGTAATGAGGGACAAATAAGAAACCAGAGGGCATAAAGAGGGCATAAATGACACATATAAGGACAGGGATACAAGCAGACACAGGTGACACACATCAGGACAATCAGCACCCACATGATATGATCAGATGAGACAGGACACAAAAGGAAATCTATGGAAATAAATAGGAAGTGAAAGGGAAACATAAAAACAAAACATGAAATAAAGAATATAGACAGAGGGATCATAACAATATGTGTGTATATAGTAGGTGTTTTTTTTCTCTTTTCCTCATTGCTAGTTCATCCTGTCTTACAGAGAACCAAGACAGTCACAGTTTTTTGATTCCTTGTCTTTTGTCTAGTTTTGTCTTTTCCTCTGATACTTTTGATATTTGTTAAAATCCTCTGTATGAGTATTTTATGTTGTACTTTTTTTGAACGTGGAGATTTGAGTTAGTGTCTTTGGGTTAAAGCTTTAGTTCAGTCCTAACAAGATGGAAGAAACGAGTAAAAACAACAATGACGAAAGGCCTAAATAAATAAATAAAAACACAATAAGAAAAGAGAAAATGTGGAAAAGTGTGGAAACATTTCAGACTGCTCCCTAAGGTGAACACTGGTACATGTATCTGCTGAAACACGGCCTTTCCAAACCCAAACCACGACAGCAGATCTATGATGCATCTTCTCCAAAAACAGGTGGAGGACCCCAGATAAAAATAAAATGAACATAGCACACACACATCAATAAGATTAATGTTAAGGTACCTGACTAAGGAATTTTGAGTAGAGTACTTGAGTATTAACATTAGTTCTGCCAAGATATTAATTATGATCTCTAATTAATTAATCTCTTTAATCTCACAGAAAATTGCTGAGAAAAGTCCACATGTGTGAGGAATTTTCATTTCACTTCATTACATTATTGTGACAAATCGAAAGAGTGATGTATAATTAATTTTATTATTATTATTATTATTATTATTATTATTATTATTATTATTATTATTATTATTATTATTATTATTATTATTATTATTATTATTATTATTATTATTATTATTATTATTATTATTATTATTGTTGTCATTATTATTATTATTATTATTATTATTATTATTATTATTATTATTATTATTATTATTATTATTATTATTATTATTATTATTGTCTCCAAATAATTAGAAAATAAAAATAAAACATCACATAATGCTCAGATAAACATAAAAACTAACACACTAATAATGACTGTAATTAATTCATCTTAATGAATGTATTATTTTGACACCTCTAACCAAAACACTTGAAAGTTGCAGCCCTAATATTTATAGATTTATATATTTATATACTGTAGACTGACGAAGAAACTTGGCAACAAACTGCATGGTTTCCTTCCAAATAAACCCACATTGGATAAATAATTGAGGACTTTGAAAAGCAGTACTAAGGTTATTTTATGAAAATGTTTGCTCCACAGCCCACCCACATTCTCCTAACTCAGCTGCCCACTTTTACATAAACTGATAAAGCTGGAGCATCGTCCCCTATAGCAACCATGTCAACATCAATGTCCTTGGGGTCTAACCCCAATTTCTACAGACATCTGATAAAACCTCACTGCTATGGACGGCTCACAAAATGTCTCATGTGCTATTTTTCATCGTCCTAAATTATTTAACCAATGTCTGTTTATCTTGAAGGAAACGTTGCAGTCAGTATCAGGAAATGTTGAATTTAATGTAATTTCATTGTTGTAAAATAGCTCCTTCTGAGTCATCCTATAAACCTTTCAGCCTCCCCTCGCATACGCATCCTATTCCGCCATCATAATTGTGTGTGATTGAAGACTTGATTAACTCTCAATGGCTACACTTTGTACTGTCTATTTTTGGCATCTTTACCTAACTACTCAATCTCAATGTCTGTGTGACTGAGTCCAATTTTAACCCATAAAGATTAAGTGCTACTTTTATAGTAGTAGTTTTTCTCTTATTTAACACACATGTTTGCTACTCTTATGCTCTGTATTCTGTGAAAAAACGGTATTTTCCAATATTTCATTTCATTTGCAGTGTATATAGGTGTTCATCAAAGCTCAGATTAAACTTGTAGTAAAAACAAGTATTGAATGTATTGATCGGTACTCCAATGTTCAATAAAATAAAAACAAGAACAAATACTAAAGGAAAATGCACTACAGTCAAAGGGGTAAATCTGTGGAACACTATGGATAATGAATTAAAAACAGAAAACTCTATGAATATATTAAAAACTAGAAAAGCACTCTGACAGTGCAAACCTCAGCCAAGGCACTCCACCCCCTTTGAATAAAGAGAGGTCCAACATAGAGGTATTAAATTTGAGTCTGTTTGTTTATCTGTTTGTTTGTTTGTCTGTCAGGAGGATTACGTAAACATTTCCAAATGGATTTTGATAACATTTTCAGGTTGAGTTGGGAGTGTCACAAGAAACAAACGATTACATTTTGGTGGTGATCTGGAAGAGATCCTAGATTCTGGATCACTTTGAAATTTTACATTGCAGTAAATGGAGAATACATTTCAAAGTGATCCAGAATCCAGGATCTCTTCCGGATCACCACCATGTGCTAATTTGTTCCTTGTTCATCAAAATCCATCCATAGGTATTTGAGTAACTAACTAACAGACAGTCTGACAGTCAGAGTGCTTTTCTATTATTATTATTATTATTATTATTATTATTATTATTATTATTATTATTATTATTATTATTATTATTATTATTATTATTATTATTATTATTATTATTATTTAGTTATTTATTTATTTATTTATTTATTTTATTTTTTTTTTACCTCCACCAAGGAGGTCTTAAAATTCGAGTCTGTCTGTCTGTCAGCAGGATTATGCAAAAGGTTCTGAATGGCTTTTAATTAACTTTCAGTAATGATAGATAATGAGTCAAGGAAGAACCCATTAGATTTTGAGCAATGGAGGTCAAAGGTCAAGGTCACACTGAAGATCAACAGCTAAAACACATCAATATCAAGATAGAATTTGGTTTTATTGCATTCACATCCTCTCACCTTCAGACAACAGATGGGTCAACACCTATGGCTCCATCATGTCACATGAATGAAAAATCAAGTCTTGTTAAAGGTCGACTGTCTCTGACTACATTATTATTATTAGTAGTAGTAGTATTCATTGATGGATCATTGATTGATTAATTAATTGGATTATTGATTGATTAATCATTCATTCATTCATTATCTGAACCCGCTTTATCCTCACTAGGGTCGCGGGGGTCACTGGGGGCCTAATCCAGCTACAATGGGCGAAGGTGGGGTACACCCTGTATGAGACGCCAGTTCATCGCCGGGCTGAACATATATAGACAAACAATCACTCTCACATTCACACCTATGGCCAATTTTAGATTAACCAACTAACCTATCAGTGCATGTCTTTGGATGGTGGGAGGAAACCGGAGTGCCCGGCGAAAACCCACGCGGACACGGGGATGACATGCAAACTCCACACAGAAAGGTCTGGTGTGGGATTTGAACCAGGGTCCTTCTTGCTGTGAGGCACGAGTGCTAACCACTGCACCACCATGCCGCCCTGATTGATTAATCGATGTACTATTTTTGGTTTTGTTTTCTATTTCTGTTCATCTTTTTTAAGTACTATTCTTAACAGCCTCATAAAGGGGAAGAAAAATAAAGAAAAAGGAGAAGTAGTGGACAGAAAAAGTGAGGATAGGGAAAGAAAGGGGAAATGAAGAAGGGAAGAAGAGTAGAAGGAAAAGGAATGAAAGAAAGAGTGAAACAAGGAAAAGGGAAGAAAAAGAAAAACAAGGAAGGCAGGAAAGAAGAAGAGGAGAGAAGGAAAATGGAAAAAGGGGGAAAAAGGGGGGGGGGCAAAAAGGAAAAGGAGAAGGAAAGAGAAAAGGAAAACAAAGTTAAAAAAGTGACTCCCTTTGTTGCGTTCTATTTTGACAGTTGTTTTGGGTTTGACTTTTGCATTGTGTTTTTGTTGTTCATATGACGGTGAGGTAATGGTGGGTGAAATAAGCTTGGCTTCAGCTCCAAACCTTTTCGGTCAAGCAATATATTGACATGTATCTTTCCTGTCTTTGTTATGTATTATGACCGAAATAAACTAAAATCTAATCTAATGTAAAACCAGTGTATCCATCCACTGTCATTTATCAAATTTCTACTCTGTCAGTCTGCCCCAGGGCAGCTGTAGATTACCACCACCAGAGGGAGCATGTGAGAGTGAATGAATAATGGGTCACTAATGTGAAGCCAAAAAAGAGTTATATAAATCCAATCTATTATTATTATTTTTATTATTATTATTATTAAATTTGGTTGGGTTTTACTGGTGAATCAGCAATGTTGTAGAAGATGACAATGTTTCCATGGTAACTACAGAACCTCTGAATGTCCAAATGATGTTTGATGAGCCATTTGAAATTTGTATTCACACACTGTGAAAGGTTCTGTTGTTACATTTGTGGCCAGTGAAGAGAGTCACGCACCTACCAAGACAAATAGATCCAGTTGATGTTGTAAGAAAATGTCAGCTATACCCAACACAGCATGACTTCAATTGCTGTATTTCATATCAATTGCATAGTGTATGCTGTTGTGCCATAGTCTACTTTATTTCTACCATATACCAAAATAAAAACCTAGGAAAGTAAATATCTTCTCGGAAGTTATGACTCACTCTTCCCAGCAAGACAACTTGCATCATCTAGTGAGAGAGAAACTGCATAGTAGAGGAAAGTCCTGTTGTTGTGATTATTCTCAGAAAAAGCCACAAACTCTCTGATGATGGTCTAGAGGCAAAATAAATAATGTCAGTGACAGAGCAGAATACACAGGGCGTAACGTTTTATAAACACATTATTAGCTGCTGGTCAAACGAGGGATTCTGGAACCTTGACTCCAACATGGATTCTGTTGGACTGTGTTAAACTTACTGCAGTTTTTACAAGACCAGCTCACATTTACACCCAGATAGATAGATAGAGAGAGAGAGAGAGAGAGAGCGAGAGATAGAGAGAGAGAGATAGATTAGATAGATAGATAGATAGATAGATAGATAGATAGATAGATAGATAGATAGATAGATAGATAGATAGATAGATAGATAGATAGATAGATAGATAGATAGATAGATAGATAGATAGATAGATAGATAGATAGATAGATAGATAGATAGATAGATAGATAGAGAGAGAGGGAGATAGATAGGGAGAGAGAGAGAGAGAGAGAGAGAGAGAGAGAGGGAGATAGATAGGGAGAGAGTACTTTATTGTCATCGTACAATTGGATCTTTTCATGTTTCTCTCCCTGTGTCTGGATGGTGGTCCAGTTTCCTGCATCACCCAAAAAGATGTTTGAGGTAAGACCACTAACCACTCAGCCATTGTGCCGCCATTTTCAATTTCTGGGATATATATACATACCCTGTCAGCCCCCGACAGCTTAAGCCTTATTAATTATTTATTTTATTTGACTGTTCTGATAACTTTGATATTCTACCCTCTAGACCCTTTATGATAGATACACGGATGTTTGGAGGGGATTTATATATATATATATATATATATATATATATATATATATATACTCATGTGATGCTATTAACAGGTGTGTGTCATGTGGGAATTATTTAACATTTGAAAGTGTTTGATGTTGGTACAACATACACAAGACAAGACCTCTTTCAGCCTCTGAGTGTGGATAAAATCATGTCTATTGTCTGACTCAAGACACTCATCACAGCCTGGGAAATAATTGGCACTTACACTAGCTCTAGACTCTTGTTGTCGGTGGCAACCACAGCAACAGGTTTACAAATACTTTTAAAAATAGCACTTTTTGATCTCCTGTTACTGTGACTATAATTCAATGAAAGCAGTTCAGTACCGATCCCACAGAAATCCAAAGGCATTCATCTGTTGCTGATGTGTTACCGGCACCAGTTTGGTGTGAGGTGATGTTCGCCTCCAGAGTGGTCATTAGGCAAATTCACTTCTGTAAACAAATCAATAGGCCTGGAAAAGACTGAAGGCTGAAAAAGAAGTGCTCACTGGGAAGTAGAGCTGCACAATATATTGTTTGAACATCAATATCACAATGTACACGAACAACACAAGGAGTTTGTCTTGGTGACAGTAAAAACACAGTAAAGACAAAACAATTATATCTAAATTCTATTATTTCATCAAACAAATAATTGATGTTAAAGGTGCGCAGTATATTGTTGGAACATCAACATCGCAATGTACGTGTTCGCAGTAGTCACATGACAGGACCTGTTAATGTAGGAGATGAATGAGCTCAACATTTTCTCATGTAATTTCAATAGAAGCTGACACACACTGAACCATACCAATCATTCTGAAGCAGTTTGGACTGAGTCACTGGTAACAAGACTGAAAAATGAGTGACCAACAAGAGAAAATCACCCAAAACCAACAAGAGAACATCACCCAAAACCAACAAGAGAAAATCACCCAAAACCAACAAGAGAAAATCACCCAAAACCCACAAGAGAAAATCACCCAAAACCAACAAGAGAACATCACCCAAAACCAACAAGAGAAAATCACCCAAAACCCACAAGAGAAAATCACCCAAAACCCACAAGAGAAAATCACCCAAAACCCACAAGAGAAAATCACCCAAAACCAACAAGAGAAAATCACCCAAAACCAACAAGAGAAAATCACCCAAAACCGACAAGAGAACATCACCCAAAACCAACAAGAGAAAATCACCAAAAACCAAAAAGAGAACATCACCCAAAACCAACAAGAGAAAATCACCAAAAACCAAAAAGAGAAAATCACCCAAAACCAACAAGAGAAAATCACCAAAAACCAAAAAGAGAAAATCACCCAAAACCAACAAGAGTAAATCACCCAAAACCAACAAGAGAAAATCAAAACCAAGGCTCGGTGCCAGAAAGAAAAGCAACATCAGTTATGTATTTTTTTTTATTATTATTTATTCATTTTTATTTACTTTTATTTATTTGTATTTACTTTTAAATACATTTTTATGTATTGTTTTTATTTATTTCTATTTTGCAATACATTTTTTATTACTATTTAATTTTGTAATATTTTGTCATTTTATTTTTTTATTTTATTTATTTATTTTTGAATATTAAGTTTCATTTAATTAATTTATTTTATTTTTAATTATTAATTTTATTTAATTATTTTGGCTACAAGAAGGATGATACTGAAATCTTTGTCCTGTGTCGCAGTTTTGTGGGATCATTTATTTTTCTTTGTTTATTTCTTTATTATTTCTTTATTTTTATTTGTTTCTTTAATGTCTTATTTATTCATTTGTTGAATTACATTTTTATTTTATTATTTATTTACTATTTATTTTTTTATTTATTTTATTTTTATCTTTTGTTCATTATGTTATATTATTATTCTGTTATTTTTTTATTTTTAAAAGTATTTATTTATTCATTCATTTATTTTAATTTTATTTAATTATTTCAGCTACAAGAAAGAGATACTGAAATGTATGTTCTGTGTTGACCACTAATCTCTTTGACCATTTACGTCAGCTGTTATATACTCCTGAGTATTTTTTCATAGCCCAATATTTATCACAGGGTTACAAAAAAATTGCAATGTCAGTTTTTTTCTAATACGGTGCAGTTACTGGGAAGTAGTAGGACACTTTATGCACTCCGTAAAATTCAATACACTGTTAGTGATGTTCTCTTAGTTAAAAAAAAAAAAACACTCAACTCTAAAAAGCAGAAACTGTATATAACATAACTTGTAATAAATAAAGAAAATACTGCATATGATATCAGCTGTTCAGTTTCTATCTTTACACTGTCACCACTGATTTACAACCTGTAATAACATGTCAACTAAATCAAGAAATAAAATACAATTCTTCAACCATGCTTTTATCGTACACATTGCAGACGAACATACAGCCAGTTAAACAGAGCATGGCTTTAAATGACACAATATGATGATGACGAGTGAAAAGCTTAATTACTAATGTAGTTTCTGTCATTTTTCACAATCAAGTCTTTGTCAGATATATTTGCCTCATTTTTCTCACCTTGTGCAGCCATTAATGCAACTAATCTCTTAAATAAATAGTCTAACTCTAACAGTCCACGTTTACGGCTTCATTTAATTAACGCAATGTCCATGTGTTGTGTGTTATATGATTGTGAATGCATGTTAAGTTCCAATAAGGTTTTTACAAATACAGTTGTCTGAACTGTCACATTCCAGCCATGATATTTGTATTGCTTTGACCGTGAATGATCTTGTGAAGATGGTGAAAGTGTAATTAGTTCGCTAAGCTTAAAAGAAATGATGACAAGATGACATTAGTGGGTGTTGGTCCACCATATTCAGAAAGCTGCCATATCTTTACATTACAAAAAGGAACATCTTACTTGAATAAACTGACTTGATTATAGAATATTTATCTTGAAAGATATATTTGTATTTATTTATTCACTTATTGATTCATAATTTTGTGAACATTAACTAATTATTAAAGATTGATTTGTTCCGAGTATTTGTATCTTGACTTACCCCACTTAGATATGTCATTAAATTTAACCCATAAACACCCACCTTTACTTTTGCGGCTCTTCCAAAATATTTTTTTCCTCTTTATTTAGCCTTTCTTAAGTCATGTCTCGTCTCATCATCTGAACCCGCTTTATCCTCACTAGGGTCACTGGGGTCACAGAAGGTCTAATCCAGCTACACTGGGTGAAGGCGGGGTACATCCTGTATGAGTCTCCAGTTCATCTCAGGGCTGAACATATATAGACACTCACATTCACACCTATGGACAATTTAGATTAACTAATTAACCCTTTGTTGGTCAACTCAACTGTTTGGTCGAGGTAACTTTGAACCCTGATATCCAATCTAAATTTACGTCCTTTGCAGGGGCAGATCTATCTAAAAAAAAACAAAAAAAAAAAAAAACACAAACATGTTTTATAATGTAGAGTCTGACTTTCACAGTATAATCAGTTTCTCCACTTTGAAAAACTGCCAGTTTTATGATGTTTTGTCAAATTGTTTCTGAGGTGCTATAATGACCACTCAGCCCTCACAGAGATAACATACTTTGGTGCCTATAGCTCTGAAACATTCACTACCCAAGCCCTTTAGCTTTCATCACAGTTTGCTATTTGTAGTAAAAAATGCTGCATTATTTTAAGAAGGCGTCACTTGCCATTTGTGACAGTTACACCGTTTTAATTGCTACTGTAACAATCAACAAAAAACAACAGAAACTGACTGAAATACAGACATACAAAGTAAAAGAAATAAAGAAAAATAGATTTACATTGTCACTGCTGTTTTTCCTCTGTATACTCTTAAGTCATTCATCTCTGCCTCCATAAACTAATGAGTTTTTTTTTATTAAATATGTCAGACCTCCCCTGGTGTGCCCTGGTTATGTTAAATGCTCTTTTGCTGTAAACTAAAAGGAAGACTTAACGTGCTAGGAACTCCCTGTAGCTCTCACGGTAATTACTGAAACACAAGAAGGACCAAACAACATGACACACTACACTGAAAGATGGGTTTTTTTTTTTTTATTGTGTTTTTTTAAATGCAAATGCAGAACCTCTCTGCTGATTTTCAGATTCAAAGCACAGTTCGTGGCTGTGCATAAGAAATACAATTTTGCATGTCTACTAGTGAGAATTTCATCTGAATCTAAAAAAGCCAATGCACTATAAAGTTATAACTAGGGCTGTCAAAATGAACGCAATAATGTGGATTAATACATCATCATGATTAATCTGATTACAAATTTTAATGCACTTGATTTAACAGTTCTTTAGAGTTGATTTATTGAAACTGTTGAACGTGTTGAATAAACATGTTAACTAAGAACTTAATATAAAGGGTGTCAACACTTCAAATGATTGTACATTAGTTGTTGTTCGTGAGAATTCAGTAGATAAATGTAGTGGACAAGAGTTCCACAGATTTACTGATAAAAGAAAAAAAATTGTCCTTAAGCTGATATTTGTGGCCGATAGGGATAAAAAAAAAATAATAATAAATAAATAAATAAATTGACAAATATTCCAGGTCTCAAGTTAAAAGGGGGGGTAAATCGGTGGAACCACATGTGAATCGGCCAATGCTGATATACTTAAAGAACTCAAACATAGCCCGATAATAATAATAAGAATAAGAATAAGAATGATAATAATAATAATAGTAATAATAATAATAATAATAATAATAATAATAATAATAATAATAATAATAATAATAATAATAATAATAATAATAATAATAATGATAATGATAATGATAATAATAATAATAATAATAATAATAATAATAATAATAATAATAATAATAATAATAATAATAATAATAATAATAATAATGATAATGATAATGATAATGATAATGATAATAATAATAATAATAATAATAATATATTTTTTTGCCGGTGACCTTTTTTTTTCTTTTATCAATACATCTGTGGAAAAAAAATGCATTACTGTGTCTCAGGAGGATATTATAGCTCCTATTATACATTTATCTACTGAATTCTCATGAACAACAACTTATGTTACAATCATTTGAAGTGTTGACACACAAACTTGCTTAGAAATGAAATTAACAAAGAGAGAAGTGACTTGGTGCTGCCGTCATTTGTGTGTGTGTGTGTGTGTGTGTGTGTGTGTGTGAGTAACAGTAACGGCGATATAGTTATGGATAAATTAATTAAGTAATTACTCCATTATTCCCAGCACTGCTCCTGAGTATTTTTCATATCGCATTTTATTATTTATTATTTATGGCAAGGTGTTTTTAAGGTGTAGTTTGAGTTGAGCTGAACTGTTGAAGTGATCTGACATTGAAAGCACGAGAGCGATGCTGAGGGAAAAAAAAGAAAAGAAAAAAGCAGTTTGAGTTAGATTAAACTGTCAGTTGTTGTAAATGTATCCATCAAGACTGAGGACATGAATTACCATATAAGCAAGGTGGCACAGGTTGGGAGAAAACTTCACATGTGTTCTATTATATGCTTGAGGTAAGAAACATTTTGCTTTAATTATGAGAAAAAAAAAAGCAATCATTGTAGGGGGGGGGTTTTCTAACCCACCCACTTTTCTTGCAGTATCACTTATTAACAGTGTGTTAGTGCTGTGGATCATCTACTGTTGATTTAAAACAGTGTTCCATACTTATTAACCCTTTAACTCCTGGGACTTTAGCAGTTTCACGGTCCAAAAAATAACAAAATGAGCAAGAAAATGAACAGAAACAACAAAAGTCATCAATGAAAATGAACAAAAATGTATAATAAACCAACAAAATAACAAATAACATGAAGAAAGTAACACTGAAAATTGAAAATTGAAATACAATATAAGCAACTTAATAAAACAAAAACTAATACATATTTACAAAATAATGTTTTTTTTGCTTTTTGACACCTCTTTATCTCCGTACCTCAGTTCAATGAACAAAACTAAATAAGCAGTATGTGTCTTTGTAAGACAGTGTCAGGAATGAGGGCAGGAGGAGTGTGCCGTGGTGTAAAATATACTATTGTTGAAAAGCAAACGCCTCAAAAACAATGTGTATTTGTCAAAACTTGTCATGCTCAGTGTCTAGTTTTTTCTACAGAGGTTTTTTGTTGTTGTTTCACGTATAGGAGAACTTTCAAAAGTGCTCCATAGTGACAGAAGAAGAAAACAGAACAATAAGTCTGTCACCACTCAACCACAATACTCACACTACCTACACATTATATACATGATCAAATCATCAATTATCAATATCAAATGATCAAAGTAACGATAAACCTTTGCCTCAATTTTTCATCTCTGAATATGAAAGAAAATTCTATATATGAAAGAAAACTGAAACCTCTGAGACATAAATGCAGCACTGTATGTACATTACTATACATAACTATGTCATGTACGTACTGCATATAGCATCCCATTGGCTATGAGGGAGCTACTACCCATAATGCTTTTCATTACCCTTTGACACTCATTCATCACAGAGTTACTGTTATTTCCTAAGTTTTTTTCAAGTGTGCTCATTTAAACATTAATACAGTATGTATTTAAAAATTACAGTAAACAGGACCATGGTGTCGCTACTGTGTCTCCCAGTAACAGACACTATAACGGTCATGTCTCCACTTAAACCAGCGCTTTTAGAATCAAAAGTTCAGCCGAACGGTGCAAGAAGAGTATATGACCGACAGACTATCATCAGCTGAAGAAGAATTGTTAAAAACCGTGGACTCTACAAGCCCAGAGACATGGACCGTTCTGCAGAACCTGGGTCTGCTACACCGGTCAGATCCAGTGTCCTGCAACAGAGTCTCCTCCCACAGAGGACGCCTCCAGAGACATCGGAAGCAGCACGAGAGTAAGTAGGAGCGCAGCTGTCACAGT
Source organism: Siphamia tubifer (assembly GCA_020466265.1). Taxonomy (NCBI): domain Eukaryota; kingdom Metazoa; phylum Chordata; class Actinopteri; order Kurtiformes; family Apogonidae; genus Siphamia; species Siphamia tubifer. The sequence goes on along the minus strand of CM035797.1, from coordinate 19,774,558 downwards.
AGATTTACAACTAAACTAAGAGCTTACCCGTTCTGACTGCAGCTTCATCAGTCCTGCTCGCCAACGTACGCTCACTGGAAAACAAACTGGACTACCTGAAGGTGGATTTAAACACCGAACATGATCCACCAGACTGATCTATCCTCATTCTCACAGAGACGTGGATCAACTCTTCTGTCCCGGACATTGACATTAGCCTGGACGGGCTCAAATCTAAATCTACATTTTCTTTTAACACATATTTCATACAAAAGCTGTATATATTTTTTTTTTTATCATTTTAAAGGGTTTGAGTGTTAGTATTGGGGGCCTTGGAACGATTTAGGCCTTTTACATGTCAAATGCGTCTAATTAGGAAAAATTCACATTACAAAAACACTTCTGGAACAAAATAATTTCGTAAGTAGAGAGTAGAGGCGTGTGTGTATATATATATATATATATATATATGTGTGTGTGTGTGTATGTCAATAATCATATAATAAATACAGCCATTTAAAATATGCATGACTATCCCTTAGCCGTTGTTTTAATACTTTTGATTCCGTCTTCATATCAAATCTAAAAATTATTTATCTTGACCTATTTGGTATGATTTTCTTCAGCACAACCTCACCTGTGTGACTTCACAGATATTTTCATCATTTGACCTATTGTTTAAAGGCACCACAGTGGTGCAGTGGTTATAGCACGCATGCCTCACAGCAAGAAGGTCCCTGGTTCAATTCCAGCACCAGTGGACGGGACCTTTCTGTTTTCCCCGTGTCTGCGTGGATGTTCTCCAGGTCCTCCAGTTTCCTCCCACCATCTAAACACATGCACTGATAGGTTGAGAGTGATTGTTTGTCTATATATGTTCAGCCCTGAGATGAAATGGAGACTCATACAGGGTGTACCCCGCCTTCACCCATTGTAGCTGGATTAGGCCCCCAGTGACCCATGTGACCCTAGTGAGGATAAAGCGGGTTCAGAAAATGGATGGGATGGATGTTGTTTTTACACACTAAACCTAAAATCAACCAAAAACTTTGAAATCCAAGTAGGAAAATGTTTTCATCAAAAACATGTTGAATAAACCATTTTCATAGCTTATAATAAACAAATAAAGAGAAAAGATCAAAGCAATATTTTTAAATGTAGTAAATATCAACGTTATATACTAATATTTGCATAAAATGAAGGCATTTTTAATAATAATAATAATAATAATAATAATAATAATAATAATAATAATAATAATAATAATAATAATAATAATAATAATAATAATAATAATAATAATAATAATAATAATAATCAAGTATTTCCAAAACAATCTGGTGTCAAAATATGACGTATTTAATGAATAATTTTCACAAAATATATAAGAAAAGACCTTAAAAACCTGTTTGTATCGTCTCATTATTACAAATTTACCAAATGTAATGACACTATCACTGCAATATTGTGCTTTTAGTGTCTTATAACTTTGTTTTTCCATTTTCTTTCAACACTTTTGCCTCCACAGTATTAGTTTGACATCTGCACTGTCCACACTTATGTCTCAGCAAAGCTCTGTCTTGCTGCTATGTCATCTGAAATCATGCATATCACCAGGACACAATGACAAATCCAAGGACACCTCAATATAAATTTCACATATGAATGAATGAATAAATGTGTACTTTTAATTTGTACATCAACCATTGTACTTCGGTAGGACAATGGTTCTTTGAGGTGGATAAGTTCAGCTTTGGAACATATATATATATATATATATATATATATATATATATATATATATATATATATATATATATATATATATATATATATATATATATATATATATATATTATGTTATGGTTATTTGAATATCCCTAAGCATGTTTAGATTTGCTTTCATAGTAGAATTAATGTTTGAAATTTACATCATCTCATCCATGTCATCATTTGATCCATTCATCCTGTAATAATCCTGTTGAAGACAAAATAAAAGTACAATCCCTGATCAGTTTCACATCTGCCCATATGCTAATGCAGACATTTTAATTATTCCATCTCAATCAGCCCTTCAATACCAACCTTTCATCGAAAAGAATATGAAATAATAACATTTCCACATGTAACAATAGGTGGCAAAGATTATTTTTATGTGCATTTTATTTTTATGTGCATCAGCTACAAATAAAAAGGTTAAAATAAACTATATGGAATGTGTAATTAATCCAAGGGAATAGAGAATAAACTGTGTGTTGAGGGGAAACTTCACTACTTAAGTCAAATGGGTCAATTAGTACAACCTCCAGAGGAAAATACAGTTTGTCTTTACATATATTCACAAAATCACATGATTATTTTTCACTCCCCTACTAGAAATTATGCTGTAAATGGACTCTTGAGATAAAACACAAGTGATATTTAACAGAGCTTTTACATGAGGAGCCCATGTAATTATCCGTCATTACAGATGTTTAATTCAAGGTTTAGCTGAGCTGAGAGAAATGTAAAGTGTAGCAGTAGACCCCAGCCACCCCTATTACATATGTGACAATGATGATGATGATGATGATGATGATGATGATGATGATGATGATGATGATGATGCAGTCACACCTGAAAGAAGCTGCATTGTATTTTAAGTGCAAAGGCAACATTTATTTTGTTTATGCTTTTCAATAACACTGAAAAAAAATCAATAAAATAAAAAAGGGGTGGGGGTCCTGAAGAATAATGCAAAGAAGACAAAAAAATAAATAAATATTGTGATTATAAATCCCTTGAGTGTGATAAGTGGTGTGTCAGTTTAAGAGCACAGTTTTTTTCTGTCCCTGGAGATAGAATTGTTATAGTGTTTATTATTATTATTATTATTATTATTATTATTATTATTATTATTATTATTATTATTATTATTATTATTATTATTATTATTATTATTAATAATCATCATCATCAAAATGACACAAAAAATAATAATAAAAACATGATATGTGCAGCTGGATGTCCTGATGCGCAACAGTAGGTGTGCTGAGCATCACCCAAGTTCAGTTTTATGATCAACTAAAGATTTTCTGACATTTAACATTAAATAATTACTTTAATTAGATGTAACAGATTTCCAGATGCATTTTTACATGCATTGCTGAAACCCAGCAATGCATTTTTGTCCACTGTCGGGGACACGAGTTTCACAGTTTTATTAAAAATTGAATAAAATAATAATAATAATAATAATAATAATAATAATAATAATAATAATAATAATAATAATAATAATAATAATAATAATAATTAACCGTAAGGGACATTCTATATTAAAAAAAAGCCCCCCCCCCCAAAAAAAATGTTACCGGTTACATATTTTTTCTTCTTTTCTCACTAAATCTGTGGAACTCTTGTCCACTACAGAGTAAAACATGCATTGCTGTGTCACAGGAGGATATTACAGGATGTGTTTTAGAAATAATTGCTAAACTAGTCCAGTTAAACCGATATAAAGTATAACCGGGACAAACGTGGACCAACACAGGCGTGTTTTTAAAAAGTGTGACATCTTACCGAGTGAGTTTCCGATGAGTGACACTAAAAACACAATGATGTAAGCCACAATGAGCACCCACTCATACTGCTTTGGGTGCAGGTACTCCCTCCAGATGTATCTCAGAAGTTCATCATCATCATCCTCACTGGGACGCAGGTGTAACTCCGTGCTGTTGGAAACATGCGTGGAAGGTAAACACTCCTCACAATCCAAATTCCCAGTGATTCCAGACATCCTGTGAGGGGTTTGCGGCTTGTATTCCTGCCGTGGGTAAGTTGTGCGTCTGCAGTGACCGAAGGATGAGGAGTAAACTGCAAAGAAGCACGAGGCACCGGAGCGCGGAAAGAGCGCGCGCCACTCTACGGACTCGTCAATGTGACGTGGATCCACACACGACCACAGGGATGTTAAACTATACACACACATGGCACATCCAACCAGAGTGGGCACTGAGACACTAACGCACACAGTCCACACAAATCCACGCAAAATTATGAATGACTCTGGTCTGTGCGTAAAACTGTATCATATTTGATTTGATTTGATTTGATTTATTTCGAACATGTGCAAAGTGCAAAAATAATCCATACAACAACAATAACAATAATAACAATGACATGTCCGAAAAGGAGTAGGATGAAACATAAGCTTATTTAATCCTATAACCCTTCTTCACTTCCCCAATAACCTGAATTCATCTAGCAATATAATATAATAGTGTTGTCAAGAAATTTAAAAAAGATAGATGAACTCTGCATGAATGTACTGCTCTCTCTCTGTATATATATATATATATATATATATATATATATATATATATATATATATATATATATATATATATATATATATATATATATATATATATATATATATATATATATATATATATATCAGATATTAAATGTGAAACAAATGACAAATAAATGACAAGCTCATGTTTCTAATATATATATGATTGTGTGTTATGACACATATATAGAGAGCAAAATTAAAAAAAACAACAACTAAAAACCTGTTTGTGAGGGTCAAATCCTCCAGGCAGGTGATTGTGACCATTAGTGTGGCTCTACAGCAGGAGATGTTTTCCCCGGGTGCCGCCCATGGCTGCCCACTGATCCTTACAGGGGCCCCAATGACATCAGAAATGATGAATTAAATGCAGAGGTCACATTTCATCGTTCAGTGTATGATGACAAATAAAGTACTTTACTTTTACCTTTACTTTTATGGTGGTTTATGTACATATGCGATTTATCAAAAAAAAAACAGAGGGTGGAGGGGTTTTTTTTCACAGAAAAAAACCTTACGTTGGATCTTATGACCTTCTTTCCTGATTGTAAACATATTACTAAGTGGAGGGATTCAACCTCAGCGGGTGTGGGGCGGTGCTGGGGGAATGCCCTCGCGGGACCTACCCCCAAGTCTAGGTTGTACCCCCGCCAGACGCATTTCCTCCACGGTGCACCGCGACTGACTCCAGGTCGGCCAGAAAGGGTCTGGGGGCGAAGGTGGCGAGCTTTACAGCACCTGTCGCCCGGACTTCGCCACTTCCTGGACTCACTGCACCTTCTCTCCCACAGGTTAGGGTTAGAGGCATCGGGACCCCTTTGCCCCCAGCCTTCCAACCATGTTGCCCACATACGACAGGCTCCAGGGGTCAGCTGCGATGTCCACGTGACCCATCTTGAAACATAGGAGTCTAATGCTCATGCGAGTCAGAGGGTCTCCCAGAAATCCCACGGGGGTGGGCACACACCAGCTGAGGTGGGATCCAGGGCCTGGGTGCAAAATCAGTGGACCCTAACAGACACTACTGTTGACGGTTCAAAACCAGAGGGGGGGTGTGAACCCTAAACCTAAACCCTATTCTCTTATTAATTGTAATAATTTTACATTTTGACTCCAGACTTAACTTGGAAACTTCATCCAACCAGTTTTTAAGACTTGACTTTTCTTTATCAGTAACATGTAGGAACTTTTTGTTTATTCCAGAAGCATTTCATTTGTAGATCAGTGTTATGAGAACCTTAGTCAAGATTTCTGTCCTGGATGTTTTTATTCTTCTTTAAGCATGAAAAACACATTGTAATTGATATTTGCATATTAACCTATTTTTCATGGAATTACTAAAATGTCCACTCAGCGGGAAAACATTTTTTATAGCAAAGAAACATGTATTTAAAACCCAGATAATCTGATGTTTTATCACATTTTAACATATTCTATAGTTATTATTACTTTAGTATATTACCTTCATGGAGATAATGTCCAAAAAAAATAAAAATGTTGGGGATATTTTGTTCATTAAGAACAGCAAAGTTACAGTAATGGTATGAATTGCAGTGTATTAGATGATCCAAAACCTAAGAATACATAAGAGAACAACTGTGGAATAACTGTCCACTATAGAACTGCACAATATATCATCTGAGCATCGACATCATAGTGTACGTGTCCACAATAGTCACGTCACAGGTCCTGCAATGTAGGTGACAAATGAAGTCAGTGTGTTTTTATCTCATTTCAAGGGTACATGACACACACTGCACACAGGGATCCACCAATCACAATCATTCTTAATTCATTCGGAATGAGTTCATGGTAATGACTTTGAAAAATAAGCAACAAACATTGACATGAAATGTACATTTACTTGTGAAAAATATATAGTTTTTTGAAAGTAATGAGGCTTAAGTACATATTAGTGAACTTCCAACATATAAGACCCCTGTGCTTCACGCTCACTGAACATGACCATGTGTTGCTATAGTTGTTTTATTTTTATTTTTTAAAGGTGGTTATGGGTTAAAGTGAACCATATCTTAAATTTACTCTTAAACTTATGTTAAAGCAATACTACATTCATGGGAGTAATCATGATGTTGACATTGGTGGGGACACAATTTAACGACTTCCTCGCGAGAGACAGCAACAATAAATAAATGAATAAATAAGAACGCTAAAATAATTAAAATATCTTATTTTGCTTTTGTTAACAAAAACTAAGAGACATTTTAGGAAGGTTTTTTATTTCTTAAGCCGTATTTGGTCTGGTTTCTATTGGTCATCTATAACTGCATTATATATTTAATTATAGTTATTGTCACAAGACCAACAATTTACGTCTAGTTTCATTTCGTTTTTGTCACATGATAAAGGTTCGTTGATGACAATATTTAGTCACTATAAAGTGCACTGTCAATGAATGGTTTATTTTTTAGATTCTTCATATATAAGGTGCACTGGATTATAAAGTGAATTCAAGTGAAGTCAAAATTATGAGATAAAAAAAGTAAAATTATGAGATAAAAAGTCTAAATTATGAGATAAAAAGGTTAAATTATGAGATTAAAAAAAGTCAAAATTATGAGAATTTTTTTTTTAATTATCAGATAAAAACTCCAAATTCCCAGTCACTATGTACCTTCAGAATTAATCCATATATAAGGCGCATCTTTTACGTGTCACCTTATCGTCCAGAAAATACAGTAACCTTTTGTTTCCCAAATGTCATGTAATTCCCCATTCAAATTTGCTATGGACATTTTATAAACATCCAAATATTGGTATGGACACGTCCATAGCGTCCATATGCAATTTTACGCCCATGGCTACATTATATCAGTTTTATTACTTATGTTGTAAACATAGCAATGGTAGCATGCTGAAACAGTACAAACGAAAAACAACCTGGGGCAAAACATCCCTAAAAGAGATGGACAGTGCAGCAGCAGAGGTGATGGAAGGGAGGATAACCTGAAGGACAGACGCCAGGGACAGGCACGTTAAACAAGACCACCTTATGCTTCATGATTTATTTAAAAAAGAGAGAGAGGGGAGGCCTGGGGTGCTGTAACCTCAGCCAAAATAATCTTGTCAGTTGAGATGGAGGACGATTTGGCCAAACTTTTTAAAGTATTGGCTGACCTGGTCCATGGCCTTGGTCCAACAAAGGGGACATTTAGGTAAGACAGGGTGTGTTAGACATCCCATGTTTATTAGGTAACTGAGGACAGCTGGTCTTAGCCAACCACAAAGATCAATCTTATTATAATTAATTATTATAATAATAAAATGTCTATACAGGAGAGGATTGGTTTGTGAGCTTCCTCATGCGTCACCATCTTTCAGTCTGAACCCCAGAGGCAAGAGCCCTGGGGAGGGACACTTGTCTCAGTAGGACTACCCTGGGGAGGGTTCTTTGATCATGTAGCTGTGGTGACAGAATTAATTTTTCAATTACAAATATATTATGGAAGCTTTAGCTGTTAGATTTTGTTTCCATTCTGACAAAGTTCTTGCGTTGCTTCTGTTTAACAGGTACTGTGATGGACCAAGCTGCGTCCACACCATAAGTCTGTAACCCTCTGCACCTACACTTTATATTTTTAGCATTTATTCAATTACATTAGCTTTAAAATACACAAATAAGTTCACACACATTTGTTTATACATTTTTATTTTTGATAGGTTATTTTACAGTACACATTAGTTCTATTTGGAGTGCACCCATTTAAGTTAACTTTTGGTACAGTTGGTTATTTTGAGTTACCAGTGTAGAGGGGCAGCTAGTGAAGATGGTGCTGGCTCCTGGATTCTGCTGGTGTCTGGGTGAAGAAAGAAGCCACGCCCAGACACACAGCCTTTATATGGGAGGAGCAGCTAATTGGGGCAGCCCAACTGCTGCCACTTCAGGAGGGGGATTTGAAAGGATCTACTTTAGTTTGGATTAAGTATTTCAGTTTGAATGATTAATTTACTTGGCTTTTGAGTTTTAGTAGATTATGTTTATTTTGACTAATTAAGTATTTTTGGTGTTTGTAATATTAATTGTTGTTTTTGTCATTGTGTCACTGTTTGTATTCCCCTCATGTGTTCAGTTGGTCTGATCAGCCAGTATATATTCCTTTGTGTGTTTGATGATGGTGACTCAGTTGTGTTACTTGTTCTTTTGATTTAAGTCTGGTTGTTTTCTGTTCACAGTTATTTTTGGGCCCAGCCTATGTTTGTTTAAATTGATGTCATTTTTGGGGGGGGGGAAATAAACCCAGTCTTAATTTTAATTCATCTGTGTCTCCTCGTCCTTGCTTTGGTCCCTCACAGGTACACACACCCCCACCCCACGCACGCACGCACGCACGCACGCACGCACGCACGCACGCACACACGCACACACGCACACACACACACACACACACACACACACACACACACACACACACACACACACACACGATTTATAATGTGGATGAGACTGGTGTCTTCACAGTCCAACAGCCATGTCAGGTTGTTGTTAATGTTGTAAATGTTTTTTTTCTTGTAGCATAATGATGCTCATGTATTAAAATGCTTTGTTTTGTTAAAATGAAATTACCCTGACTCATTGGTCGAGTAAAATATTATATGAAATTCTGAGATGACGACTGTTTTCACAATATAATGTTAATAAAGACAAACATTTTTAATGATATCGTGTTGTCTGTAAAGATTCTATTTTATCTAGGTCATATACTCCAAACAATTTAGCTGTAACCTACTGGACCTCACCTTTGTGCTCACATGGTTGTGTCAAATCTGTTGAATTTAACACCCTAATGCAGTGTTCCCTAACCTTTTTGAGCCACGGCGTATATTTTACATTAGAAATATCACGAGGCACACTAAAGAAAAATCTGACAAAAAGTATATTTATTGAAATATAATGCAAATCCAGTCTTGATTTACTCATTCAGTGCAAAACCTGAGCCGGTTTAATTCAACACAAAGCTGACACGCTTGCAGGAATTTAAGAAAGACAATAACAGCTCAACAGCTCTGAGTGAGAGTGGATCAGTGGTGTGTGATGTTGTATGTATTTATAATCATGCTGCTCACTTACGGTACCAATGAGGTGAAATTAAATTATGAAACTTTTTACGGCACACCTGATGATTTCTCACGGGGCACACTGGGTGGGAAACACTGCCCTAATGAATGTGCTACTACTAACCCTTCTAGAACAATCATAACGTCAGTGCATTTACTGTGCATTTGTTTGTCTGTTTATCAGCAACATAACTCAAAAAGTTATTACGGATTTTGATGAAACTTTCAGGGATAATTGATAATGCATCAAGGAAGAAACCATTACATTTTGGTCTATAAAGGTCAAGGTCACAGTGAAGGTCAACAGCTAAAACAGAATCCAGACCAGATAGTATGTTTGTTTTTTTCATTCACTTCGTCTTACCTTCAAACATCAGATGAGATAACACTGATAGGCTCAATGATGTCACGTTTTGACATCATATGACGTCAAGCAAATGGTATATTTGCAAAATGTATGACCTGTTTTATTGACATATTTTGTTAAATCTGATAATATCTTGTGCTTCATATTTAACATTAGATCTAACATGTGAAATTTGGTCATTGTGCGACATCGCATAATGTCAGAGTGACGTCATACGTGAAAACGGATACGTCAAAAACGGATTTATTTGAATTTTTTTACACCCTGTAATGGATTGTTAATGACTGATAAAATAAATTATTAGCGAACACGGAACACTAGTTTACACATACGTTACGAACATCCAGATCCAAGCATTGGCAGACTTGTGCTGCTTTGTGGAGGTCTGCGCTCTCGGAGTGATCTAGTTTTGAAATGTGTGTGTCAACAAGGGGTCAAGATTTTAATTATAAATGTTACAATCTTATGTTGTAATGGTGGTTTTTAAGTGTAAGTGTATGAGTTAACCCAGAACTGGTTGACTTAACATAGATAATTTCTCTGGTCTGTCTCAGTTTACCTCGTCTCTGGGGTAAACTGAGACACTTGACCACTTACTTTTTTTAAAAATAATCTGATTTTTATTGCCGTTTGTCCTGAAGACCTTCTGATCATTTCCATTGTTGGGAAACATTCTGAACGAGTGGAAAATGTGTAAATTTTACAGATATATAATTGTACCTTGGCTAGAAGGATCAAACTGTAAAAAATGTGTCACATTACCCCAGTCTCCCCTAAGAGTTATTATTTCATTTCAGTTTTTCTGTTTATTATTTGTTCTGTTTTGGGTTGGAAAAAGGAAATTAAAAACCAACCTTTGATTTTAGATCATACAAAAAAACAGAGAAAACCAAATATTGAGCTGTTATTAATTTTTTCGTCTCCCAGGGTGAATGGAATACTGGAATGATTGGATGATACACCGACCAAATAATAATACACTAACTCTGACTGCAATTAATTAAAGGGGATAGTAATTAAAAATCATCCTTTTCATTTTTTTGGCATTAGTTCCGAGTCTCCCTGCTGTTGGGAATACACAGGAAGTGCCAGGCAGTGTCAGAATATTTGGTTCAAATATTTCTCCTTTTTTGAATTACCGCCAGAAAATCCACCAATGCGTGTTGGACTTAAGTGTGACATCACATTACAATGAGTATATGAGACAAATACAGGTGGACCTCCAAATGGGCCATGGCTAACAATAGAATGTTGCTAATTGACTGTAGCAGTGAAAGTTATCACCAGTGAAAGTGAGCCGAAAAAGTGGGGACTCACTATTTCCACGCCACTTCGACAACAATGGGCGGGGTTAAGGTTCAACTCCTGCACTTACGCCTTACGTCATGCTGGTTGCTGTGCTGCCTCAGAAGGACCAGTTATCAAACTATCCAACTCACAACAAAGATTCTGGATACCCCGATGCATGAGCAGTAAGTGTTAAATTCACAACTTCGGGGCTCAACCCACAACCTAGTAGAAACCATTGACTGTGAAATAGGCAACGCAATCAAAGCCGCACGCATATTAACATTAAAAAATATGAATTGTGTTTATTCTAGTGGTTCATACCATCAAGTGCCCATGTCTAAACATCACCCTTAATACATCATAGATCTCACCCCAGATAATATTAAACATTTCATACATAATTTTCAGGCAGGGCCAAAAATCTAACTTTCATCACCAACCAAAGTGGATGGTTTATCAGATTTGCCTCATCACTCTTATCAGGAAAATTCGATTTTATTTACTGGTTGGTGGAGTGTTCGTTTACTGCCTTGATAATTTTATCAAATATTGTTGTTTTAAAAAAAATTAAAATACTTACCGGCCTCTGCCATTGACTCTTTATAATAATAATAATAATAATAATAATAATAATAATAATAATAATAATAATAATAATAATAATAATAATAATAATATAATAATAACATTTATTTGTATAGCACCTTTCATACAAAGACTGTAGCCCAAAGTGCTTCACATTGATTAAAAATTAAAATACAATTTTAAGACAGGGTGAAATAAAAAATACATCAAAATTTGATTGCACAAAATTATAAAAGTACAAAAGTACAAGATAAACTGATTATACATACATTATACAATTTCCATTAAATGAATAAGAAATACATTAAGATTTGATTACGCACAAAATATAAGGAATATAAATAGTATAAAGAATGTACAGAATGGGGTCACAGAATTGTGACTTTACTCCTGCAGCGTTTATATATTGGTGTGCTGAGAACACAAACCAGTCTCAGCAGTAACCAGCATGACGTAAGTCATAAGTACTGGGGTTGAACCTTAACCCCGCCCATTGTTGTCGAAGTGGCGTGGAAACAGTGAGTCCCGAGAAAGTGGAAGTGATGGCAATGGTGGACAACCAATTACTGAGGGTTGCCAGATAAACATTTCATGATGAGGTTGCCAGATCAGCTCAGAAATGATGCCAAGACGGGCAAACAACGTGTTCTATATCCACCATACATACATAACCATTTGAAACAACCTTTTAAGAAAGTTCTGAGCCATTACAGACCCAACTAATTTTTTTATGGGCTACATATAACATCACAGAACAAGCATTAATACCCTAATTCAACCACGCTCTATCACCTTTAATCTTAATTGACGCGCTAATTTGACACCCCAAATCACATTTATATTTAATACAATATAAATTCCATTGCATCTCATAATCTGTACATACTTGTTAAATTATTCAAAGCAGAGTTTCATCAATATTATAAGCAGGAAATCGTTTTCATGTGTTAGATGGGGGTCATGTGGTCAATATATTGAACCAGAGAATCTACTTGAAATTCAGTGCATGGGTCCATTAAGAGTCACGAAAGCAGAAGGCGAGGAGGACACATAAATATTCCATGGGTGATCTGAATCCAAGTGTTTAGAGCTGTCAACATAAACACATTCCAGGAAAACATGTTTCACACTCTCCATCAGTCAAATAAAAAGCCCACGATGCCACACATTTGCATTCACGTGATATGTTGATCCACATGTATGACAGGTTTGTGGTATCAGAGTCCTGCACGGTTCTGATTTTGACATACCGCAACCGCCCGTACCCGTCATGTTCAAACTCGTATCAGACCTGTTTTCCGACGAAAAAAAAAAAATAAATCCGTACCCGAACCGACCCGCTATAAATGAACCCAATATCCGACCCGAACCCGGAAGAAAATGTCAGATAGCCAAACTTAAATACAAACATTTATTGCCATGAATATACTGAACAGTGACATAGCCAAGGCAGAGCCAAATAAAAATGTTGTTAAACAGTAGCAGACAAATAATAAACTCAAAAAATATCTTTATCCGTGAGCTCACAAACACACACACACACACACACACACACACACACGCTTGAAAAACGCATCAAGAAGGAAGCCGACAGGAGGCAGCTATACAAGTCCAGACTAAAGAACAGTTTTTAGCCTATGAACCGCAAATTAGACCCGCAATCACCCACGTCCAACCCGAACCGAACCCGTATCCGACACAGGACAACATTTTTCACCCATTTCTGCGGTTCACCCACGGGTCACCCACGGGTACCCGAACCCATGCAAGACTCTGTGTGGTATATTTTATTTTTGGGTTATTGATATTCTACACACTCACCAGCAGAGGGTAGTCACATACCAGAACACTCTTACAGCTACCAAAATAATAATAATTGCAATAGGAGTTTTTCAATATCAAGTTCTCTAAGTATGTCCTAGTGAATGTGATGAGTATGGTTCAAAGAACGTATGTCTCTGTAATTGGAAGAGCTGCATATTTTAAACTTTTCTCCCTGGTTCTGCAGTATTTATGCCATTGGATCCCTAAGGCATTGTTGCAATGACAGCAATATGTTACTGATTTGATGTCAGTATATCTATGCTAATATATTTGTACTTTTATGAAACTGGGTTTATTTTGATGCCTGCCACACGTCCAGCTTTTTAGACTCAATAATTAAAAAAAAGAAATATAGCCATATTTCTCCCTCAGGATGTATCTAATGATAACTTCAGATGAATGAAAAAAAAAAGTTATATTCTTGCTCTGAACCATCTCAAGATTAATGTATTTTTTAATTGAATATTCGGGCCAAAACTGGGACTGGGAAATTTACCTATTGTAGGTGTCAGGGAATTTGATCTAGAAAACGTCACTTGAAATGGTCTTATATGCCACTGTAAATAAAGACAACTCCTGAGACTTAATCAATTCCATAGTAAAAAATAAAATATGATACAAATAAGCAACAAATTGAACAAAAACTGCCAAAGTCATCAATAAAATGAACAAAAATGAATAATAAACTAACAAAATAATATGTAACATGAACAAAGTAAGGCACTAACAGAACACAATTGAAGAAAAATTATCAAATACATAAACAAAAGGTAGAAAAATGAACAAAAATTAAAAGTGCAAGCAGTCTCAAAGGCTTTCGCTGTCCCTCGTGACTGCCTCTCCATGTGACGTACAAGTCAAATTATAGGCGATTGTGTAGGGGGCGATATAGAGCAAAATAACAATTTCTATTAATAAGCAGATGAAGACCAGGGAGATAGACGTCAGAGTCAAATTTCAGCCAAATCAGTGTTTGTGTGTCCAAACGACAGCCAAATCTTGGGACAGCATCGCACAAAAACAATGCACCTTTGGATCATTTTTGATGTACCACTTGTGTAGATCGTGTTCACCGATTTTGAGCTCATTTGACCCAACAGCCAATGAAGAGTTTGTTAAAATCCAATGAGAGCGAAAATCCATGACTCAACATGTTTGAAATTTCAATCCAAGATGGCGGACTTCCTGTTTGTTTATGGGCGTGGCCATCATACGTTTTTTTTGTTCATCATCATATTATGAACAAGTGTACCAATTTTCATATCTCTAACTTCACTAGGGCGCGATCTGGCCTAATAAAAACTATTTCACCTTTTTTAGGGAGCGCTGTAGACACGTTTCTTTACCAATGTTTACGAAACCTATAAATACTCACAATTTTTTACACTTCTGAAAGTGTGTGCAAAATTTGGTGAGTTTTCGTGCATATTCAGGTGATCAAATTAGAGCTCAAAGGGCTGACTCCCCTTGCGATCACTGCAGCAAAGGTCTAAAGGTCAACAGAAACTAATAAATATTCACAAAATCACAAATAACATGAAAAAATACAAAGAAATAAAATAAAATAACAAACAAAATGAAGTTTAAAAAAATACATTTTCAGGATGTGTTGGGACACACACACACACACACACACACACACACACACACAATGGTCCGGTTGGGGACCACTGCTGTAAGTGAACAGGAACAGTCAGGTTACAATAGCCAATCAGATATCGATTCTGCATCCCAAGGCAAGGTCTTACACTAAACATGACATGTACATGTTCAGTGATTGGATTAGCACTTGCTAGGACCTGACAAGTGGCGATATGGAGAATATCTAAACTAGGGGTCTCAAACTATCCTCAAAAATGAAATCTATAGTTTGTTTTGTTATTGTCTGGTTGGTGTTTTATATGAAATGGTCACATTGTGCAATTTATTAGATAGACTTGTTAAAGATCATACAGCATCATTTTGTTGGCATTTTGTTCAGTATTTATAATCACCTTTTTATTTTTTGACAATATCTGTAGTTTCCTAATCTTATTTGTGAAAGCATACTTGATGGTTGTAAATGCTCCTGAAATAAAGTGCTGCCTGACTAGTCTATACTGAGGCAAGGTTAATATATGGGGGTCACTGAAGGACTAATGTCTTAGTAAAGATAATAAGTTTATATTTCCTGATAATCTAAGTCACTCATGTACTGTAAAGTCATAGTCAGAGAGTACTTTATTGTCATTCCCACAGTGTAACATAGAATAAAAAGCTGTATCTCCATGCCTCAGATGTGCAGAAAATAAATATAATAGAATAATTTTTTTTTTGTAATTAATTTTTTGTAATTATATATATATATATGACAAATGTAGTTTTATACATCCAAGGATGCTTCTCCTTCAGTCATTTTGGAATGACTGGAACTTTCAGCCAGGAGTTCGTGTCATCAGATGGTTACCAACAATCACAGTGTTTCAACCCTTAACCATAACACTCTCCTGTTGGCGGGTCAGCAGTGGTGGCCAGCCACTACTCACTCCCTCCTGGCATCCAGTTCAACTCCTCTCTCCTGCTCCATATCCAGCAAGAAGCCCTCTCCGCCGCCTCTCCAAGTCTTCGCACCGCCTTCTTTCTTTCATTTCCTGTCATTCCCATAGCGGTCAACAACTTCCAGACTGACTGGGCCGGGAAGCCCCTGCACCCAACCTCAACTGGGTACAGCCATGTCTGCCATCCTTTGTCTCTGCAGTCCTGCACTAGATCTTTATACCGTCCTGTTTTCCTCTCAAAGGCTTCCTCACACCCCTCTTCCCATGGCACAGTGAGCTCCACGAGGATGATCTTTTTTCCTTCAGTGGAAAACATAACTGCATCCGGTCTTAGGGTGGTGTGGACGACCTCTGGGAACTGGAGCCTTCTCTTCAGGTCCACCCTAAGCTCCCATGCTTTAGCTGACTGCAATAGGTTTGCTCTGGTCTTGCAGGGTCCTGGTTGTTTTTCTCCTTCCTTGACAAACGTGATTATGGATGGCGGCTTGTACTTTTGTTGACGTTTCCTAGTCCTTTCCTGCTCTAAAATGTCAGCAAGCACAGAGAGTACTTTGTCATGGCGCCATCTGTATCTTCCCTGGGCCAGAGCCACCCTGCATCCTGACAGGATGTGCGTCATGGTCCCTCTCTGGCCGCAGAGCTTGCACGCGGGGTCATCTCTCATTCCCCACTTGTGTAGGTTCACAGGTGTTGGGAGGGTGTCGTAGACGGCCCTGAGAAGGAAGGAGATTCGGAAAGGCTCAAGCCGCCAGAGGTCAGACCATGTGATCTTCCTCTTGGGGAGGTCCCACCTTGTCCAGGCCCCTTGGGATGCTAGCTCCACAGCTTTTGCCCTTCTCCTTTCCTCTTCTAGGTCCCTTACCTCTGCTTGTACCATGGCTCTTCTCTCCAGTGAGTTTGCTTTCCCCCATCTTTGGGAATGGGTCATTCCTAACCCTTGTCGGCCAGCGCAGGGTGTGCCAATGATGTCCTTGAGCTTTAGGTTCCCTTCAGCTTGGGCCAAGGATGCTGCGGCCTCCCACTTGCGTCCTGACCTGGTCTGGATTCCTGCTTCACTGGCCTTATTATCTTTTGAGTATTTGAATGTCATGGCTACCCTGCACTTTGCAACTTGATACTCCTCAACAATGGATGATAGGGGAAGTTGTAGCTGGCCAGATCTAATGTACAGGCCAACGGATGTGAAGCTTGGGGGGATTCCCAACCATCTTCTAAGGTGGGTGTTGATCTTCCGCTCCACTCCTTCCACTGTTGTTAACGGGATCTCATACACCGTCATTAGCCACATCAGTCTTGGGAGCAGGCCGTGTTGATAGAGCCATGCCTTAAACTTACCTGGGAGTCCAGATTTCTCGATTTTCTTCAACCAGTCTGTGGCTTGCCTCTCAGTGTTGCGGGTGTTGTTGTGATCCCTAAGTGATTCATCGTACCACTTTCCCAGGTACTTGATGGGATTGTGTTTAATAGACGGGATGATCTCACCTTGTATGAGCAGATGATGCTTGTCAGTGATGGTGCCCTTTTTGATAACCATGCTCCTTGACTTGATTGCCTTGAAGGTCATCCTAGCCCATGTAGCCACCTCATCAAGCTTTGCCAGGACCCACCTGGTCTGCACATGGGACCCAGTTGTTATCATTAGGTCATCCATGTAACCCCTGATCGCTGGTTGTCGGATTCCCGAGACCATCAGTGGCCCTCTGGTTTCCTTTTCTCCTGCTCTGATGATGAGATTCATGCCCATGACGAACAGGATGGGGGAGACTGTACATCCTGTGACAATACCTCTCTGGAGTTGCTGCCACTGGGTAATGTAGTCCTGGGTTTTGAAGCGAAGCTTCAATCCTTTTAGGTAACCATTGACCAATCCCTTGATTTTGTCTGGGATATGGTAGTGGTTCAAAGCTATCCTAATTAGATCATGCGGAATGGATCCATACGCATTTGCCAAGTCCAGCCAAACAACTGTCAGGTCGCGTTTTTTTGTCCTGGCCTCATGTATCATCTGGGCACAGGGTGTCTGTGCTCCAGACACCCTGCGAATCCAGGGATCCCTCCCTTTTGGACAGAGGTGTTAACATATCCATTCTCGATAATGTATGAGGACATCTTCTTGGCCAGTACTGAGAAGAAGATTTTACATTCGACGCTGAGCAGGGAGATGGTACGAAACTGACTTACGCTCACGAACATATAAACAGTAGGTACAGAAGTCATGTAGAAAAAAACAACGTTAATTCAACATCAAACTCCATTCTTTGGATTTAGAACTGGAAAAAACAGCAACAACCCCTTGAACATTTTATTATGCAGTCACTTTATTTGATTCTAAATGTTTCTTTTTCCCATCACGTACATTGTTAAAAAAAAAAAAAGAAAGAAAAGAATCTGAAGTTGACATTCTCTTCAAAGTATAATATGGGAGAACTTTATGTCCTAATTTTTCTGCACCTTATCCTTTATGCTTGTTGTCGCCTTTAACATTTTTTTTTTCTCAGAAGACTCTTTTTGTGCCAACTTAAAAAATAACTTTCTGAATCCCAGACAAAAAGTAAAGATAAGAAAAACTTAGGTGGTATTTTTATTTTATTAACAATAGCCCTTACTCCCATTTCGGGAGGATGTGGTTATAATCAATGTCACCTATGAATTAAAAAAACACCATGATTTCAACATCGAAATCTATTCTTTTCATTTCCAACTGTGTCTAGTGGTGAAAACAACAACAGGGCTTCTAGCTTTTAGTTTTATATCCCTTTTGTTAACTCCAATAGTTGTTTCTTATGGGTTCTCATTCCCATCCCATCACTTTCTAATGCCTTAGTCAAAGGCCTGTGGGTTTTCATCACCATGGGAGACTGACAACGACTCACCTTAGTCTGTTTGTGTGAATAAATGTGGTTCATATCCAGATACCAAAGTAGTAAAGAAAGATAAACACATGGTTCCAGGCACAACAAACCTCACCCCTCACACATAATAAACCCCGTTTACATGGGAGTGTTTATTCCTGTTTGATTACGAATAAACATTAATTCTTCTTAAAGGTGATCATATAAACACCTAATTTCAGTTAGAAATGATTATTCCAAATTCAACTTAATTCCAAATAAAGTCATTGGTTTATTCAGATCTTAATTCCAAATTTGATAATTCCTCTACGCACTGTAAATCCGAACATTCAGAATAGTTAAATATATTCAGTTGTGAATACTCAAAGTTTCAGAAATAGTACTACGAACTCACATGTATTAAGTTGCTGTAACATGTTCTTCTTTTTAATAATAACTAATTTTTTTTTTTATTAAGGGGAACTATTGTGGATATAAGTGAACTTAACTGAAAAACATATGAGGTAAAATTGAGTGGAATTAAGTCATTAATTGCTGAGAATGATATTGTTCTGTTATTTCTATTGTTTCAAATAAGGATGATTGAAAAAAATAAACTTAACTGATGGAGTAGATGATGAAATATAATTTCAGAGCACACCACTAATATCTATTACACCAAAAAAATTACAATCATAAAACAGTAATTTTATTCAGGGGCGGCTGTGGTTCAGTTGGTAGAGCGAGTCGTCCAATGACTGAAGGGCCAAAGGACAGGACAGCCGCTGTTGCGAATGGTTCGATAAAGATCGCAAACAATAAGGGAGAGAGGGGGCATCCTTGTCTCGTCCCCCTTTGCAGACTGAAGCTTTGTGAAGTGATCCCATTGGTGGTGACTGTAGCCTTGGGTGAGTTGTACAGACTTGATACCCACTGGATAAACGATTCTCCGAAGCCAAATTTGTGGAGCACAGCAAAGAGAAAGGACCAATTAACTTTGTCAAAGGCTTTTTCTGCGTCCAGTGACATAACAATAGCTTTTTTGTTGTGGCGTTGCATCAAGGAGATGAGATTTAGAAGTCTTCTGATATTGTTGGTGGAGTGTCGGCCTTTTATAAATCCTGTTTGATCACTGTGGATTATTGACGGGATGATTTCCTCCAGCCTAGAGGTGAGAGCTTTTGAAATAATTTTTATGTCTGTGTTGATTAGTGACAGAGGTCGATAGCTAGAGGGAAGCGTAGGGTCTTTGTCTGGTTTCAATAATAATTTAATTGCAGCTGTATTTATGTGCGGACTGATATAACCATTATTTTTTATCTCTGTCACTACCCTAAAGAAAAGGGGTGCTAACATTGACCAAAAATGTTTAAGAAATTCAGCAGGGAAACCATCAGGGCCAGGTGACTTACCTGCTGTCATACTTTCTAATGCACATTGCAATTCTTTCACAGTCAATGGAGCATCTAATATGTCTCTGTCATTTGACATCATGTTTAAATTGTTGAGAAAATTATGAATATCTTCCACGTTTCGGTTAGGTGCTGCTGAGTATAAACTCTGGTAATAATTATAGAAGGTCTGGTTGATTTTCTGAGGTGACCGAGTATATTTTCCTGAGGGGTCCTGAATTGCTGTTATGAGGATTTTTCTTTATTGCGCTGGAGTTGGTTCGCCAGAAATGTTCCTGATTTATTATTGTGTTTGAAATCATTATATCTTAGTTGTTGTAATAAAAACTCAGTTTTCTTGGATAGGATATTATCGAGGTTTAGTTTTGCATTTTGTAGTTCGGACCATAATTGATTAATTGGGTTTATTGCATAATTCTCTGTAAGTTGTTGAATTTTTTCTTCAACGTCTTTCTCTTTTTGTAGATCTTTCTTTTTCTTGTATGAGGAGTATGATATTATTTTACCTCTGATTACAGCCTTTCCAGTTTCCCAAAACAAAGATGGAGATAAGTCATGAGAGTCATTATTTTGTAGAAAGTCCGCTCACTCATTCCTTATTACTGGATCAAATTCTGGGTCTTTGAGTTGAGAAATGTTGAGGCGCCAAGTCTGAGGAGATTTAGGGATGGAATCTGTTCGCAGGCTGAGAGATATTGGTGCGTGGTCGCTGAAAACAATTGGGTGGATTTTAGTGGTAACTTTATGTGCGATAGAATTATTTAAGAAAAAAAAGTCAATTCTTAAAAATGTTTTGTGTACCACAGAAAAAAACGTATAGTCCGTCTTTGTTGGGTTTTTGAGTCTCCAGACGTCGTCTAGTCCAAAATCTTTCATATAATCCTGTATGACTTTAACTGATTGTGATTGTTTTACATGTATTGGACTATTAGATCGATCTACTGAAGGGTTTAAAACTATGTTGAAGTCACCACCGATAATAGTTGTTGTCTGCTAAGTGAGAGTAAACAGTGTGATAGAAGGCTGGATCGTCATTATTTGGAGCATAGAGGTTTGCAATAGAATATAATTTATGGAAGATCGTTGCCTGGATAATAATATATCTGCCTTCTGAATGGTACTCTCTTATGGACCAGAATGGAGACCCCTCTTTGTCTGTTATTTTAATAAGATGAAAAGATAATACTATAATTTGAGTCTGATAAACATTTTTCTTCCTACTGTAGTAAATGCGTTGAGCAGAATATCTGCTTTTAATTTAGACACGTAGTCCATGATTTTAACTCTTTTTGTTTGTGAGCGCACGCCATGAACATTCCAGGCTACGATATTAAACTTGAACATAAAGAGAAAAGATGTTCTGTCACTAAGTATGTAGCAGTATAATATAACATCTGTGTGTGTCCTTGTGAGCTGTGAGTGTTGGGGAGACATGTATACAGCAGGTCAGGATCTATATATACATTATATAATAATACATCATTGCCTGAAACAACACAATATGAAACATACAAGCACAATAAACATAGGGGGGTACATAGAGTGTGAGTGAGAGTGTTGGGGGGCGAGTGTGTGAGAGGGGGAGAGGGCTAAAGGGAGGGAGAGAGAGAAAAGTTTATTTGTAAAGTTTATTTAATAGAGACAGTGCAAATTACACAGTATAACTTTTACCTCTTACAAATAAGATGTAGTAACTGATGATTCCCATAAGGAGATTATAGCTATTAATAACTTCCATCTCCAGAAGAAATAAATATGGATGAATAAAAAGGCAATTTAAATTAAAAAAAAAAAAAGAAAGACATTTAAGGATGCATAAAACTAACAAATACAACAAACATTCCTTACATACACATAAACAAGAGTACAATATATTTAAATAATTACTCTTTGACAATTTATAGAACGGAATTATGGAATTAAGAACGGAATTAGCTATGGACTGGAAGTGGAATTATGGGATGGAGCATGGACTGATGCAAATTGAAAAGCAGTGAGTGGTGAAATATTGTGTATGAATCTGTCAGTGCTGTTGTATCTGTAATGGTTCTTTATTGTTAATGCATTAAAACAACAGAAAACCACACATGCGTCTTTCTACATAAAAGCTACAAACAACACTCAATCTATACGCCATACAAAACAGAACATTCACATTTAAAAGTGCATCAGGAAAAGTGCTATTACTGTACAATCCTTTGTGACTATGGATGGAAACTACTTAGGTATAATGTGGTACAATACAACTCTATAATGTTCTCTGTACATTCTCCCTTAAATAAAGGAATGAAAAAAAGGACTAATTTAGTGTGAATTCATGTAATACTGCTTGGTGCTACAGGCATTTGAAATTTCAGCCATCACGTGTAAAAAAGAAAAAAAGCGGGTGGGGGGGGGTGGTCATTAAAATATGAGTTTTGGCCTACTGCTGCTAAAATGCTCTAGCGCAAGTCTTAAATGCTGGTTGGTTCCAGTTTGCAAGATAAGTCTGGGGTCAATGTGTGAAGAGAATAGGTTTTACTCTGGTCTCAGATCTACCAGATCAAATTTAGGGTGACCATGGCTCAGTTGGGAGGGTTGACGGTGTGAATCCCACTCTATCCTAGTCATGTACTGTTGTGTTCTTGGGCAAGGCACTTTACCCTCCTTGCCTTCAGTGCTCACACTCGTGTATGAATGTTTGGTGACAGTCAAAGTGGCTTCTGTCAGTCTGCCCCAGGGTAATAAATGTAGTTTACCACCACCAGAGTGAGCATGTGAGAGTGAATGACTAATGGCTCCACTGTGCACTTTGAGTATGTGTGTACATAGAAAAGCATTATATAAATCTAATCCATTATTATTATTACCAGATCTACTTCAAAACACTATCTGCACATTATGATCCATTCACTTTACAGGTTCTTTCCAGTGGAATATTTAGACCATCATATATATTAGCCTTTGCCTCCTGAGACTTTAACAGTTCCAAATTTTAACAGTCAAAAATGTATAAAATAAGTAACAAAAAGGACAATAACAGCCACAAATGTATAATAAACCAAAAACATAATAAGTAACATGAAAAAAATGACACAAATGGCACAAAAGTGAAGAAAAATAGTAAAAATACAATATTAAATGTAGAAATATAAAACAAAACAAGGAACAAAATTAACAAAAACTTAGAAATCTTTACAAAATAATAATCTAACTTAATTAAAATCAAGTAAAAATAATAAATAAATAAATAAATAAATAAATAAATAAATAAATAAATAAATAAATAAATAAATAAATAAATAAATAAATAAATAAATAAATAAATACAATTGTAATTTGGTTCAAGTAGTTTTAGTTTTGGGCTTTTCCTTTTTTTTTCTAAATTAGTTGCTTATTAACACCTGTTTTTTTTTTTCATATATCAGATCCACGAACAAAACTAGTAAATAAGTAATATCACAGTAAAAAAAACAGTATTTATTTTTATTTTTTTTTCAGAATATGGAAACGAAACCATCCTTTCAGAACAAGTCATCGCTGATGCATCAGGGCTTAAATGGTTAAAAACCTTCACCAGCACCAGCACTTTTGTCATTCATTTTTCTGATTCATCTGATTTAGCACATTTAATGTCTGAAGCAGATACTAAAAAAAAAAAAGTAGAATACTGTAATCACATTTTTTCCAGGGTCAATTTTCCTTCTCATTTCTGCTTCATATCCACTGCTTCATACACCAAGCAATGATCTATTCTATGTATTATTATTATTATTATTATTATTATTATTATTATTATTATTATTATTATTATTATTATTATTATTATTATTATTATTATTATTATTATTATTCAGCCTTGATGCTGCACCATCAATCAGCAGTAAATCCCAGCAGAGTACATTAAAGACATAGCAACAAGCTTTTGAGAATAGAACTCTTCAACCCTCATGACTTTTTATCTGGAGGAGCTGAAATGTGAATATATACATTTTTGTCTCCTTAGTTGTAGTGTTGGTTGGACTTGATTTTTTTTTGGTCAATGGAGAAAGGCCAAATGCTGATCGTCAGGTCAACACAGTTTAAAAAAAAAAAAAAAACCAGGTGTAAAAGTGTAAAAGTGTCTTTACTATGTCAATTTCTCACTACCTTGATGCAGATAAATGAGTTGACAATGACCCAGATGAACAGAAAAAGCAGCTCATTAGGTAAAGTATTTGTGCAAAAGGTGAGTGTTTAGTAGCAGGGAGATTGAATTGAGCGAAACCTTCACAGGCAGACGCTGCAGCATTCAGTCAAGAATAGACGAGTACAGAAAAAGAAGGCATTTAAGAGCAGGGTTTCATCAAAAAAATGCTTAACATGGAATCTGATACACAAAAGATCTGGTAGAAGATGAAAATGATAAAGGTAAACTGAGGAGAAATAGGTCAAATACGCAGGTCGACCCATGAATTTTAGTGGAAAAATGTCTTTAGGTATAGTCTCTAGTGCAATATATTTCACCAGTAGCCACATACTTCAGGTCTGCTCCTGCAAAGAATTATGATTTTTAGTCCCGCTCCTGTCTGCCATATTTTGTCCAGCCTACAATTCCCGCAGGATTCAGATGTGAATTGAAAAATGGCGTAGTGTACAGGTTGAGATGTTCTGATTGAGGCTCAGCCCCTGGATGGTGTGAGGCCAGTATCAGCCCCCATCATGCTGTGGTTGAAGATATTATTGCTAATATTATTTATTAATATCATATCTGTATTATGACAGTCTGTGGATCATTTACTTTTACATTTATATATAGTGTCTATTATCTCTTTCTCAACAGATCCTATTAAAACATAGAGTGTGGATTTGTATGGATGACATTTATATATAAAGGTCTGACAGGATGTGAATAATAAATGATAATTAAAGCATGTCAGTCAACTGTCATACCACACACCTTCTCGTGTCTATTAGTTGACTTGAATTACATTTTTCTGAAAGATGATGATGGAGTCTTTACCTAGTGAGAACAGCTTTTATAATGGATTTATAGGAATACAAGGAGTTTATAATAGAAATCAGGTTTTTGAAGATGATCTATTCTGCTGTGATTTTTGGGGCTTAAGGAAAATGTATTTGTATAGCACATTTTGTGTACAAGACAATTCAAGTTGATTTATATAAAACATATAAGACAGTTAAAATGGAAAAATATTATTAAAATGCATTAAAAGACTCACAGTTAAAATGTGTAACAAGAGGGATGTAGATTGATTTTATTTTTCTTTCTTAGCGATTGATACAGAGGCACTGCCAAAGGAGTCGTGACTTAAATGAGTTGAAAAAATATACTAGAGAAGTGTTTGTTCCTCGAGGATTCTGTTGAGTTTCAGTAAATTTGAGTTTGGTTTTAAGCAGCTCTATGTATAAAGTGTCATGAGATAATTTCTGTTATGATTTGGTGCTCGATAAACAACAGCCAAACAGCAAAAAAAAGTTGTAAAATTACAACAAAAAACTAAGTGAAAATACAATGAATGTTTATTATAGTTTTAGAAGATATTTCTCTTAATTATTAACTCAGATGTAGCTGTAGTTTTTACAGGAAGAATATGTAAAAAAAAAAAAACAACAAGGTTTGTATGTAAAAATAAAACTGTAAATTCAAAAGCAATGCAGTGGTGTCTAAACTATAAGACCATATGGCCTATTTCGTTTTTTTGGCCTGTTAGGTCGATGCCTCCTGCCTTCATGTCACGTTTGAGGACGTCCTTGTAGCAGGAGACGGGTCTTCCCGCAGGTCTAGAGCCAGTGGTATGTTCTCCGTACAGCCGTCGTTCATTCGACTTACATGACCACAGCCATCTCAGTTGTCTGTGACTGAACAAGGAAAACATGCTGAGCATTCCTGCCTGTGCTAGAACATGGTCTCCACCCTAAAAGAAATGTTCCTTTTTTGTTTTATTATAAAAAAAAAAATAAAGAGTAGGCTTTTTACAAAAATGGGAATAACTGTAACTAAATATTGTGTATATTTGTCAATCTACTGTGATCTGTAAGTTATGATGCACATGTATAAATGATGAACTAAAGCATATATTGTCAACATTGCACTTATATTTCTTCACAATTTACAGGTTGTTCATACAGTATTTGTTCATGTTATGTTCACGTGCAGTTTGTAGATGTAAATATTTTTATTGCAGAATTTAGCTGTTTTTTCACTCAAAAATGTAGAAAGCTTTGTCATTTATATTATTTTATACATTTTTATTCTATTATTTATATCGTTTTACTGGTGCAGGCCACTTTATATCATATTAGGCTGTATGTGGCCACTGAACCAATATGAGTTTGACACCTCTGGTCTACATGGTTAAAATGATCCATTTAAAATATGTCTTATTTTAAGCGTGATGAGAAATTTTGACTAGAAATGAGAAAACTACACTTGGTAAGATTTAGATTATTGCAGTGTAACTGTAGAGTTGACTGGAAATAAATCCAAATCTTAGTAAGTGTATTTTTCTTATTTCTAATCCAAATATCTCATCACATTTCAAATAAGACCTAATCTCTATTTTCAGTGAGATACATAAATTATTTTTAATTATTTTAAATCTTGAAAATCTTATTTCAAGGAATCTTACCAAGATCATTTTCACTTGTTCAATGGGCAATTAAAAAAATTAAAAATTAAAAATTAAAAAAATTAATATACATACATATATATATATATATATATATATATATATATATATATATATATATATATATATATATATATATATATATATATATGTGTGTGTGTGTGTGTGTGTGTGTGTGTGTGTGTGTGTGTGTGTGTGTGTGTGTATATGTATATTTATTTTTGCTTTAATTCAAGCAAAAACAAATAAATAAAGAAATAAAGAAAATCTTGTATTAATTTGTTTTTTCCCACTGTTATCCTACAGTGGAAAAAGAGCACCAAAGGCCAGTCGCACTCATTACACATATTTTACAAGTTAAATGTAAAAACAAACAGTCAGACTCATTTCATCTAAAACAGTATCTGTGCTCAGTGCAGCCGTATATGCAGTTTCCATGAACATTATGGGATGAAAACCTGTTTTGGAGACAAAGGAAAAAAGGCTGGTATTTACAGATCTGTCAGGTGTTTAAAAAAACTACGGCCACTTGACTCCGTCCACACACTTCCCCACCTCTTCATCACATCTTCCATCACTGCTGCCTCACAATAATAAGGTTCCGCCTTCAACTGTCAGTCAGACAAAGCCTTTCTGTGTTGACTTGACCTGTTTTCTCTGCACCTTCACTTTCCTTCATCGTGGTATCTTTAACCACGACACAGATGATGATCTCGAGTTCAACCCATCCAGTGACAGATGTTTTTCTCAGTTGCTTTGGTGCATTTTCTCAGTCAGTGCTGTTATGGGTTGTTTCTATGACAACATCACAGCTGTGCTACACGCTACTAACAACTTCAGTCCCCCCAGGAATTTGTAAACATTTTTGTCATTGTTGCAGCCACAGTGATTCCGGTTGTGACCGAGGCTATTATTACGGCGCATTTGCACGAGTTAAACAAGGTCTGTAATTTATTAAATGAACAAACTGATTAATAGTCTGACTCACCTTCAACTTAACATTGCGCCGATCCAGTGACGTGCAGTGAGGTCTGTGGCAAGTGAGGCACTGGCTTTTTCTAAATCAGATTTTCAAATACACCAAATATTATTAGCTGAGCATTGGTGTTTTTGAAGGCTTCTGGGTATTTTTTTTAGGTCACAAAATCCCATGCTAGTCCAGACATTCTCACTGGTTGCGAACAGGAAACAGAGGTAACAGAAAAGGCGGTTTCTTGTCGCACAGCCACACATCCAATCTTTTCGTTTGTACCACTCAACCTGAAACGATGGCGTTATCTTCTGCCCAGTGTTTAGAAGTAGATCCTTTAGCTCTGGCGTCCGTCGTCCATTCTTTATCAAGTCCCGTTTTCCTTGAAAGTCCAACTTTGAAAATCCTTTCAGTTTAGCTATAACATCCTGATCCTCCATGGTTTTAGATGAAGCCAACAATAACACGACAACAACGATTCGTAACCTAGTAACCAGATAAAACTGAGTTCACGTAGACCACGCCCTCTACTGAGGCAGAGTTACTGCCTGTCTCACCTCATGTCTTTTCAGTTTTGTTTTATGTAAAATTGTTAACACTGCATAAGTGGAAAACATACTTAAAAAAACACAACACATTATAACAGACATCAGAGTCCTGATTTTGACATACCGTAACCGCCCGTACCTGTCATGTTTAAACTGGTATCCGACCCGTTTTCTGACAAAAAAAAATAAAAAAATCCGCACCCGAACCGACCCGCTATAAATGAACCCGATATCCGACCTGAACCCGAAAGAAAATGTCGGATAGCCAAACTTAAATACAAACATTTGTTGCCACGAATATACTGAACAGTGACATAGCCAAGGCAGAGCCAAATAAAAATGTTGTTAGCCTACGGCTGTTTTTAGCTTATGAACTGCAAATTAGACCCGCGATCACCCACGTCCGACCCGAACCGATCCCGTATCCGACACAGCACAACATTTTTCACCGATTTCGTGAAAATTTGCGGTTCACCCGCAGGTCACCCACAGGTACCCGAACCCGTGCAGGACCCTGACAGACATATCTAAAATGTATAAAAACGTCTTTATACAGCTTTACATTGTTGGCATGCACAGAGTAAGCGCAAAGGCCACGCGCTCGAACAGTTAACAAGGGATTGCGCAATCTTTAGTGAAGCATGGGTTGGAGCTGCCTCAGCTCACTACATATTCGCTGCAGTTGAAAAGGAAACAAGCAAATATGCCGATTTTGGTCACGAAAATGATTGAAAGCATTCGAATCATACAGACATGTGATTTATAGCACAGACACTTGGACAAATGTTTATTAGTATTATTTACATTGATCATAACTCATGCTGGATTATGTCTGCGTCCCTTAACTGCACGTCTCTGCGCCAATCTTAATGACTGAAGGCTACATTAGTATCTCTGTCATCCACCGTACAGCGTTATCACATTTTTGGTTTGTTTGTTGATAGCTGTAGTTTAGTATGCAGACACACATTGACCAGTTTCCTGCGTTTCGTGCATTCAAGTCTGATATTTGAGTGTGCATACATGAGCAACTGGTTTGGCACAGTGGTGCGTGATTAGCACTTCTGCCTCACAATGAGAAGGACCCTTGTTCTATTCCCACACCAGACCTTTCTGTGTGGAGTTTGCATGTTCTCCTCGTGTCTGTGTGGGTTTTCTCCAGGTACTCTACACAGGTTAATTGGTTAATCTAAATCACCCATAGGTGTGATATATTCTTGTCATCTGAACCCACTTTATCCTCACTAGGGTCATGGGGGTCTGTGGGGGCCTAATCCAGCTACAATGGGTGAAGGCGGGGTACACCCTGTATGAGTCTCCAGTTCATGTCAGGGCTAAACATATATAGACAAACACTCTCACATTCACACTTATGGACAATTTAGATTAACTAATGAACCTATCAGTGCATGTGTTTGGATGGTGGGAGGAAACTGGAGTACCTGGAGAAAACACACACAGAAAGGTCTGGTATGGGATTTGAACCAGGGTCCTTCTTGCTGTGAGGCGCGAGTGCTAACCACTGCCGCCCCTGTGCCGCCCCCTCCTATAATAATATAAGGTAATGGATGCACAGAGGGATTTACTTCATGGATCAGGGCTCAGTGATGTTATCACACTGCATGTAAAATTATAACTTATATCTGCATGACTTTTACTTCATTATGAGAGTAAAGATGCCAATTTTAGGTCCAATCCCTAAACTCTGTCCTTGCCTCAGTCCTTGTCCTTGTCCCATCTGTATCAAATGCCCTCAGAATAAGACATCCTCTGTTGAGGGACAGTGATTACAAATGGCTTTAGAGGCAATTACTGGTCAACTGGGATGTGTGGTTGAAGTCATTTTCTGCCTCTATACCCTGTAGGTTCTGATGGATCAGTGCTGGATTTGCTCCTAGAGCTTGTGTTTGACAGCAGCTTGGACATGAGCCCAAATCTTTTAGCTCTTTCCTTCTTTATGAATCCCCATGTCTGTCACATAGATATCCTACATATCCTATCTTTAGTTTTTCTCTCTTTTGTTCTATTTTTTTCCACTTTTTCTGCTTTTTCAGGGTTTTTTGTCCTTTTTGTTTTCTTTTTCTTCTTTTCCCTTCTTTTTAAAAAAAAAAAAAAATTTAATTTTTCTATCCTTTCTGGCTTTTTTCTCTCCTTTTTATTTTTATTTTCATTTTCCTTTGTTCTCTTTTTTATTGTTTTTTCCCAACTTTTTGCATGTTAGTTTTTCTTTCCTTTTTTTCTTTTTCTCTCCTTTTTTTAATTTCTTGGGTTGTTTTTTACTTTTTTGTTTCTTTATTCTCTCTTCTTTTGATTCTAGATAGACCGACAGTTAGTTAGTTAGTTAGTTAGTTTGTTCGTTAGGTCATTCGTTCGTTAGTTACATAGATGTCTTGTGTGTGATTTTTATTTTACTAATTTGAGGAATTTTGATTTGAATGCTTTATTTTGAACATGTGCAGAATGCAACAATAATCAATACAACAACAACAACAACAACAACAACAATAATAATAATAATAATAATACACAATGACATGTCCGAAAAGGAATAGGATGAAGCATAAGCTTATTTAATCCTACCCTTTATAGCAATAGAGTGCATAGTACAAAAATTATGATAATAATACAAATAATAACACTAATAATAATAAATAATTGAAGTACTAAACATATACATATATACAAAAAACAAAACAGCACAAAAAAAACAACAACAAATGAGCAGATAGGAAAGTAGGTAACAAATAGAATGTTTTGGGTTTTTTTTAGTTATTGTTGTCCCTGACAAATGAAAAAAAAAAAAAAGAAATCAAAAGGCTAAAGCACAAAGCCGAGGCTTTAAAACATTTTATATTTTTTTTTAGATGTAAACTCAAAACAGAATATTTGCCAAACATGGCGAAAACAGTTACTGGGAACTCACTGTAATGTCCTTGGAATATTTTTTAAAAGGAAATGTAAAGGGATAATTCATTCATTGGATTGGTGTGACAAGTACTGCAGAAAAATGACTACGCACAGTATTAGGCAAGGCAAGGCAAATGTATTTGTATAGCACATTTCATGTACAGGACAACTCAAGGTGCTTTACACATTTTAAAGATCAAGACATAAAAACATTTTAAAGCAAATAATAATTTAAGTAAAAGCTCCAGTGAACAATAATGTTTTCAGGCCTGATTTTTCTCAGACCTCAGGTATCCAGGTAGTTTGTTCCACAGGTGAGGAGCAGAGTAACAGAATGATGCCTCACTTTGTTTCGTTCTTATCTTTGGAACACACAGTAAACCTGTTCCTGATGACCTCAGGGCTCGGGATGCTTCATAGGGAACCAGTAGGCCGTTTAGTGCTTTATAGACCAGGAGTAAGATTTTGAATTCCTTTGACCCACAGGAAACCAATGTAAGGATTTGAGGACGGGTGTGATTAACAGAACTTAATTTAATAAACAGAAGCTTTAAGTTATTTCCATGGGCCATATATTATATGTGAGATGATTTTCCACACATCTGCTCCTGTGTCACTGTGAACTGTGTCAACATGCTACAAAGGCTGTGTTTGTAAAACTCATTTATCTATTATTTAACCACTATCATAGTAGTTAAAAGGCAACATTCTTCAGTACGGGGTCTATAGCATATACTCATGTTGTCATATTTCAACAATGGTGTCTCATTTCCTGTAGGTAAAGATATACAGTAATAACCCCTGTTCCTTTCAATTCCATTCTACAGGGGGCAGAATGGACAACTCCCCAGCAGGGGGCACCCCAAAACTAGGGGTTGGGTGAAGAGCGGGGGCCTTTGTTTCCTTTATGCTCCGTTGATCTACACCTTTGGAAACAATGGTAAGATAAACTGAGTTGACCGACAAATAGTTTTCTTTTCACCAAAGCATTTCCAGTCCGGCTCTTGGGATGAATTTGTGAAATGCAAAAATATTTCCTGTGAGGGCCACATAACTTTTCCCACCTCAGATGAGGGGCCGGGGTCAGTTTGTAATAGAAAAACTGTGTCGAATGCAGGAGTGCCTAAATGTAAAAATGTATTCTTTTCCAGAAAGCCACAATAAATTAACCCTTTCTGTATTCTTCACAGAACAGAAGTCAGAAAATAAATAATAACACTATTTATGAAATAAATAACCCCCTTTGGGTTCTTCACAGAAAAAAGGTCCATAGAACATAAACTTCTTCGTCTTAACAGGTCCAAGTTCAGCTTAGTTGTCAGAGCAGAATCTCTGATTTAAATGATTCATATGAGCAGTCTCTCAAAATTATTGTGTTAAAGTAGTTACTAATAGTTAATTGTTAGAAAGCCCACACAGTTTAATTGTTTATTTGGTTATATTTGTTCAGGAATAACTCCTTTTCTGTAAGTTTTCAAACGTCCCACGCTACTGAACGCACCACTGATGTTATGACAGTTAAGCAGATCCGTATTTTATTAGCCGCTGTGTTGCTAGGTAACCGTGCCAAGTTTGCCATCTCGGCTTCTTTTTCTCTTTTTTATTCATCTATTCCTGGTTTATTACTTAGTGTAGATGCCACAAGGTGAGATACATAACACAGTACAGTTCGGGTAGATGTTAGCATGTTGTACTGTATAAGTTATTGCTGTTTAGCGCCGGTGTGCTGTTGAAGCTAATCCGATAATATGCTAGCAGCTAGCATTGCTAGCTGTCATCTGTGATTTCCGTGAGGTGATTTGTGTGTTCCATGACCCATGTAATACATCTGAGTGACTCATATAGTCGGTCTTAGTTAATTTATTATTGTATGTATATATTGTTATACTGAGTGTTATTCTGTATTATTACAGACCGCAGTAAATAAACCTTCAATGAGGACATCTGTATCCGTGTTCTTTAATCGGAACCACAACCCACACCTTGCCACTCTGAACCAAATCCTGGAGACAACCCCACACTCTCTGCTTCATTAATAATGAAAATAGTTCATAACTAAGGAACATTTTATTGCAAAAGTCCAACTTTATTATCAAATACAAATACACACATATAAAAAAAATCTAAATGGTCTCTGGTATTGTTCAGGGGGCCGGACCAAATGTGGCGGGCCGTAGTTTGGGGACCACTGCTTTAATGCATGAATTATGAGAATTTTTTGATGAGATATTTTCCCCAAGTGTTTTTCTTCCTCTTTAGGTATGAAAAAAACCAATGTGATAGAAATCTTATTAATAAACCTATTTATTATGGAGTTATAAACATGTTCACTCAGCTGGAAAACATGTGTTTAAGCTTTGAAGCAAAGAAACATGTATTTAAAATGCAATATGAAAACACTGTGAAATAAAAAAAAAAAAAACATGTTTAATGCAGTTTTTGTTTAAGAGTATACTGTTGATTCCAGTCTAATTACAACAAGCAAGTGATCTACACATGAACATGTTAGTGCAGACAGGGGCGTCACAGCCATTTAAAATGTGGGGGTGTTCTAGGTTATGGCACATGAGCAAAATATTCTGAATCTATCATCGGAAAATTAACGAACAATTATCCATTAATGGTTATATGAGTGTGTGTGTGTGGGGGGGGTCATGTCAGAGTCCTGCACGGGTTCGGGTACCCGTGGGTGAACCGCAAATTTTCAGAAACGGGTGAAAAATGTTACAAAAATGTTTTGTCCATGTCAGGGGAGACGACTAAAAATATGTTTCTCAGGGGGAACATCACTGTAAAAAGTTTGAGAACCACTGGCTTAGGGTAAATGTCACAGAACAAGTCATAGTTTAGTTAACTTAGTTTAACAACGGCAACATTTCTCATTACTTACTGGTTGATGACTGTTTGCTAACACCGCGAAGAACAGCTGTTTACATTACCGAATTGAGGTGCGCTTCATTTACATATGCTGTTTTGCCATCCGGGTTAAACCATAAATATTGTAACAGCCCCGCAATGTTATTCTTGTTTTTTTTGGCGTGAATACGACTGACAGTAACTGTTTAAACTGAAATAAAAAGTAGGTTAGACCAACTCTCCGTCCATTTCCTGGATCCAGTAACAATACAATATATAAACTCAGGAAAAAGTGTGAGGTATGAAATCATCTGGTTGGAGAAGTGGGGGTGTCACAACACCCCCATCCCCCACGGCTGTGACGTCCATGAGTGCAGATCAGGTATTAACAGCCAAGTTACAGTAATAGAATAAACTGACTGATATGGAACTAAAACAACATCCATGAATAACAGCTGCCCACTGTAGTGACCAGTACGCATCAAAAGGTTAATCATTTCAATCATGCAGTACCTTTCTCGGTGGAGGTAACAAATAGCTACATAATGTTAAAAAAGCTCCAACAAATTTGGTACGAAACCAGGAGGATTATTTGATAAAGGGAAGACAGGTTTAATGCTGTTTTATGATGGTACAGTCATACAACTATTGCTTAAAATGGACTTAGAAATCAACAAAACAGGACCTCTAGGGCTTAATAATATGCACTATGGCTGTACCTAATGTTCCCTTAGGAAATTGCTAAAAGACTTTTCAATGTCACAGCAGTCCAGTCATTATTTCCAAATCTATAGTTAGCGGTGAAAGAGTAATAAAACATGTTCCATGCTGATAGTACATGTGTCTACTGTTCTACTGTAAGGACTTATTTTCGTCATGTGCCCACACAACCATGGCTTTATAAAGTATCTCTGTCCTCACTACAGCACTAAAGAAACTGTCGGTGAGCGTCTGAATGCAAAACAATAAAGATTAAAACTTGAAACTCCGAACAAAAATCAATACAAACACGTGGACAAACTATTATCTCTAGGGGGACTAGATAACACTGGATGACGCAGGTACAGAAGATTCAAATCGCTGGAAAAGGTCTCCCTTGTGTTGCTGTATGGCTACAGCAAGCGGCCGTATGTATGGGCATGTAACAAGGTGTGGACATTCTCCGTTATTTATTCATTCATTGCAATGGCATAATAAAGAAGGTGTATTTAATAAAAACGTTCATGGACGACTACAAAAAAAAAAGAAGGAAAGAAACCTGAATAATGATGCCCTTTGTTTCATTCATTTCCTATATATATCATAATACATCCAGCTGTCAATCACAAAGACAACCGGGGAAATTACATATTTAAATAGCCATTTATATTAGCACACATAACTAGACATGGTGTTTACAAAGTGTTCATGCAGTGTTGGACAGTTATGTACAGTTCACACACATAACATGAACTCACCTTCCTTTCACGTCCTTTAGATATGTGTCTCTATATGTAATAATAATAATAATAATAATAATAATAATAATAATACTACACAGTAAATTTTGCAGTGTTAAATCAACACTTAGAGAATTTATTTAACTTCTTCTAGAGTGTATTTGGTCCCATTGTCTCCAAATTAACACTGCAAAATCAACAGTGTACTAATAATAATAATAATAATAAAAAACTTTATTTATATAGCACCTTTAAAGAGCATAAAAGTCACAAGGTGTTTTACAAAAGCAATAGAGGCATAACAAACATAAGCAACATAAAATGCATAAAACATTATGGCATAAAACAAACAGAAAAATCTGGAAACGACATAAAAACAAATAGAAAGAGACCTACAACATTAAAACCAACAACTAAACAGATGGGAAATATAAAATGTGTATTCTGCTGACAGTGGTGATTAGGATCTGCTCCATTTTCAATATTTTCAGATTCTGCCCCCCCCCCCCCCACACACACACACACACACACACACACACACTGACCATCACCAAGCAATTTTGTTGATACAAACTACATTTATATTTAACACATCTCAAATGGAGGTGTAAATGGTGTTGATGTGTAATTGTGCACATATGACTCTGGTTACTGTCACAAGAAGGAGACATGAAAATGATTAAACAAAGATGCAGAGAATGCATTTTTCACCCTTGTGTAAACTTAATTGGAATAAAAGAGAAAACATTCCTTCACATATGGCCTATGCAGCCTTGTCATTTTGGAGCTATTGAAGGAAGTCAAAGCAGATTTGGAGCTGGTCGACTGCACCTGCAGCTCATCCACCTGTTTTATCTGCTGAAATTCTATTATATACCACTTTCTTTTGTTCTTCTTTTGATGTCTTCTTTTCACTTTATCAACTGATCTCAACACTTAACCAGCCGCATTTACTCCAGCTTTCTCCCTTTGTGTGATTGTCAGACTTCTTTTCTGTAGCTCATTTAAGTCTTTATTTGCTTCACCTACCAACACCTCCAATTCTATACGGTCAAATTTCGCTTTTCTGCTTTCATCTCTCTGAAGTCACAATGCTGCAAACGGACCAAAAAAACACACAAAACCCTCATTTAAATCAGCATGTCTCCAACACGTTCAATCACTCAATCACTTTTATTCTGTTCTTGACTCCACTCAGTCTTTTTTAGGTTTCCGTTATGAAAAATGACCTGGAATCTGGTATGCGGTGCTAGTTTTTTGGTATCACATACACTGAAGTTTCAATACTGGTGAACAGATATTAAATGTAATATGTAAATATTTGCTTCAGTGACCTGTCATTTTACACAGATGTGGAAGTTGACAGTAGTAATCAATACAATAATAATAATAATCATCATCATCATCATCATCATCATCATCATCATCATCATCATAAATAATTGAAATACTAAACATATACATATATACAAAAAAAACAAAACAGCAGATGAGCAGATAGGTAACAAATAGATTTTTTTTTCCTAATTTGTCTGCATTTTGTTCTCATTTTTTAA
The DNA here is from genome assembly GCA_020466265.1 of Siphamia tubifer. Lineage (NCBI taxonomy): Eukaryota > Metazoa > Chordata > Actinopteri > Kurtiformes > Apogonidae > Siphamia > Siphamia tubifer. The sequence continues at coordinate 19,737,434 of CM035797.1, read as the reverse complement.
CCCCACAGAGGGGGAGTCAACATTGCTTGAAATCAATGCATATTCCAGTCTTGCAGCCAAATACTTCAATATTTAGTGCATGTGTGTGACCATCATCGGTCCTCCCCGAAAGCCGAGCAGACATCCCCCATTAGAACTCTCTATTATAAGCCAGTGAGTGCAGTGCTACACCTCAGTGATGTGCGGGGGAAACAAAGACTAGACAGGACGGACAGGACAAATGGGGACAGAAACCAACAGGTGGTGCTATTGTAATTAAAGACTGCAAGGTGGTGTGCCACTCCCAACCACCAACTGTCCATCAATAAAAACAAATAAATAAATAGATCGAAAAAGAGGAGAAAACCAAACCAGCACAAATGAAAAAGTAATTCAACAAATAAACAATTAAACAATTAAACAATTAAACAATCGGCACCGAGCACCACAAACGTGAATGTCCTGCAAAATAAAATGCAATAGAATAGAATAGAATAGAATAGAATAGAATAGAATAGAATAGAATAGAATAGAATAGAATAGAATAGAATAGAATAGGACACCAGTGCAGAAGAGAATGAGATTCAATCTTTGGTGGCCAACGTAAAAACACAATCAGTAAGTTTATCAGCAATTCTGTGAGGGAAGTAACGCACCACATTGCTATGGCAGGTACTGTGTAATTGGTGGTGTCCTATAATGAAAATGGTCTGCAGGAATAGTACCTACTGTAGCAGAGGTGAGTAATTCAAGGTCCATCAAGTCAAAGTCCTGCCATGTATTAGTTCAAACCTGTTCATTGAACCAGCTCATTTTAATGAGCACAATGGTAAATGGAATAATGAGTGGAATCACCTGTGTTCAGTGGACAGGTTTGAACCAATACATGGCAGGACTTTGACTTGATGAACCTGGAATTACCCACCTCTGGTACCTACTACCTGGTACCTGGGTGGAGTCAAGCCAGTTTGAAGTAGTGGAAACATGGCAGTAGTAAATGACCCACAAACTACAGTTTAACCACACATGCACACTTCTACTGGTACATGTAAATTGATATCTTAGTAGATCCGACCCTATACTGTACGAGAAACCAGGAGACACCTTAACCAGAGGGGGTCATTCAAGGGGGCTTTATGTCATGTTTGTTTTTCCAAAACTGGGACGTTGAATCATGGCAGAGTTGTGTACGTATGTGAACTGAGCTGATGGTTGTAGATGGAGGGGAGCTGAGGGTGAACGGGGCAGCGAACCACAGGGGAACCGAGGACAAAAGAGAGAAACAGGTGGCAGCTGTCAGAGGCGGGAGTCAAAGTGAGGAATGCTGCAGACAGAAGATGAACACAAATTGAAATTAATGAGCATTGGATAGAACTCAGTCAGTAGGAAGGGAAGGGACTGTTGGCTGGAGCAGCCATTTATTTATGATGATGAACAGTGATGTGAAAGTTACATCCAAACTGTAATACATACAGTGCTGATTTCAATACTGACTGTAAATCTTCCTGCAGTTTATAAGACACCTGTGTCCTTTCATAACATGAATGTTTTACTCTCAGGCAGTTTTTCAAGTCTACATTTTGTAAGCTACTTTATCTCTAATGATTACACAAGGTACAGCATGACCTTGTAATTCATGACTAAGCATAAACTCTCAGTTTTGGGAATTCAACAACAAAAGGTAACTCCTCAAACTTCCCAGGATGAGCCCAAGATCTTACATTCTTCTGTGTGTTTATCTTATATTCTTTCTTCTGCTTTAGCACAGTAGGGCCTATGATCGCACCACAGCTTGATCAGGTCATGTGATAGCTTTGAAGCACCATAAAAAAAAAAACAACTATATTTTTGGCACTGATGAACAATGGAAATTTGGAGATATCATTATTTTAATTTGATAGTGGAAAATATGTTTATGCAAGTATAAATGTGCACTTATAGTTGTGGAATGGGATGGCAGGCGTTGCATTTCTACTCAATATATTCCCCGCTTTACAAACTGGTAAAAGTGGTTGAATCAGCTCTAATATTCTACATGATGATTTTTATGTATTTTTAGCCCCTTATGTTAATAAAGTAGGTTTTAATGAATTAATAAATATCTGTTTATATAGACTTAAATAGATGCTGAAAAAAAAAAAATTAGGCTGAATCCCATTTCACCCCTTCACCCGACCCCTTACCCCAGGGGTGCCCAATCCTGGTCCTGGAGGGCCACTGTCCTGCATGTTTTAGATGTAGACTCACAGACTGAGGATAAAGTTTAAGAGGATGTATTGATAATAGTATCCATAATGAAAACACTTGTTCCCTCCAGGATAATGGCCCCAACTAAAACTACCACTGGGACAAAAAGCAGGGTCAGACAGTCAATGATCAGAACCAGGTAATCAGAATAAACTGAACCATAATCCACAACAGTTACCGTATGCCAAAAATAGGTCCGTCCAGAGAACCAAGAGAGTGTTAATTCCAAGGGGGGCAAAGAAGAGTCTAGGTCCAGGCCAAAGGTCATTGTGAGGGAGTAGGATAGCCCCCCCCCCCTCACTAAGGTGACAAAACAATACAAAATCTAATACAGGAAGTTTGTTTTGGGTGTTTTATTTTGAAACCCCTTGCTAATCCCTCTCTCTCTCTGAGGTCCACTTCCTGGGGGCGTGTCTTCATGGAGTGCACACCTGGAGATGCAGCCACAGGACGCCTGCAGCTGCACCTTGTCAGGCCAAATGATCAGAGGGAGAGAGAGAGGGGGGATGAGTTAGGGGAGTATTTTGTTAAGTTAGGCTTATGTTTAGCATCTCTGCAGTTAGTTAGGGTTTTCTTTCTTCGGTATTAGTAAGAGATATGTGTATTGTGTTTGTTAATTGTAAATATGGTCTAATTGTAAATGTTTTAGTCAGGGGGTGTGGCATGTTTGTGTAGTGGGAGGAGACTAAGGGGTATAAAAGCCAGGGGGAAAAGAAGCAGTATGGGTGTGCGGAGGTGGGGGTTAGGTGGTGTCTGCTGGACCAGTTAAGAAGTGGCTGCACCTGGCTTGATCTTTTTTGTTTTGTCTGAAGAAAAGCTGCAGCTATACTTGTCTGTGCTCAGTAAAATATAAGAAAAACCAAAGCTCTGGTAAGAAGACTTCTGTTCAGCTCCTTTATACATCACGCTCTACCTCCTTCAGCCACCGGTGGTCCATCCAAAGGGTGTTTTTTTTTTTTTTTACCATCCAATCTCAACAGTCATACACAAAACAGATCCAAAACACAGACAGACAAGGGGCAAGCAAAACAGAGTCCAAACCAGAGAAGGAAAACAGATGGCAGATGTAATCACACAGAGTGAAGAGGGAGGGGAATATATACTGGGCAGACAGGTGTGTCACATGAGGGAAAATTAACGAGGGGCAGGACAACACAGGTGACAGGAAGTAAAGTCAGAATGAGTGACAAGAATCCACATAACAAAATAAAAGCCCAGACACTAACAACGACAGAAACCACAAAAGACTCTCAAAAATAAAACACTTACAGGACACAGAGTACTGGACTCATAACACATAGGCCTTGTATTACCTCAGCAGCTGAACATGCCAGTGCTTTACACTTGATTAAACTCAAGTCACAGAGTTGGAGGTGACTAAGTGGATGTGTAATAAACGGAGCAGGGCTTATCTTTATCTGTGACATTTGGAGCAAGCTAATCATGCTTTACTTTCACTCTGTGTCTGTGTCTCTCTTCAGAAAACTTGGAGAACCAGACTAAATTATCCAATCTCATAAGGACAAGAATATAAAAGTAACTCTGATTGGCTATAGAGTAGAGACATTGTGTCCTGGGGGGAATCATTAACAGGGCAGCCATGGTTTAGTTGGCTCCAGAGTTGGCTTATAATTGTTGGGTCACTGGTTTGTGCAGAGAATTGTTGACCGATGTGCCCTTGAGCAAGGGATTCAACACGCCCCAGGTGCCTGATATGGCCAGCCCACTGCTCCTGGTCTGCAATGTGTGATACATGATCTAGTGATGGGTTAAAAGCAGAGGACATGTTAATGTGTGTGAACCTACTGACAAAATAAAGATTTGATTCTATTCTATTCTATTCTATTCTATTCTATTCTATTCTATTCTATTCTATTCTATTCATTCTCCAGCCTCAGGTCAGTCTATTTTTCCAATTTTTCCAAAGATTTTAGGGACCACAGGTACACTTATTGTAATGGAAAATTAATGTGTTATTGTTAGTCTATCGGTTTATTATTTTGGGTTTATTTTTGTTTTGGTTTCTGCTGGGTTTTACGTCCAGTTAGTTTTCTTATAGCCACACTCACTTCTGGAATAAATGATGCTGATGGCCACATGTGTTTGTGTTGCCATGCAGAGCAGGTGAACTGAGAGCCAAGAGAGCATGTAAGTTTGATTTGTTTGAAATGTTATTTTGAACAAAAACAAGCATGATATTCATGTAGAATGGGTTGGGGGGTGTTGTGTCAAATCCCAGTTTGTTTCACATACATATTATTATTCACTGGAAGTATGAGGGGGTTGCACCCTTGGTAAATGGTTAATTGTAGTGTTGTTTTTTATTTTAATTTTTTTGATGAAAATACATCTGTGTCGTTACAATGTTAACACGTGATGCCCAGCACAACAAACCCCACCCCTCACAATTATTTTAGCTCTTTTTGTTTTAGCTCTTTTTAGCTCTGGTCAAAGGTGCTGATGCCATTTTGGAGCCCATATGTAATTTCCTATCTTGTTTTTTGTCCCACCACCACCACCCCTCTTTGGTGGACAACTTATTTCTTATTATATTTGCATTGTGTTTAATAATTTCCAACTTGCCCATATACACATAAACATACATATTACATATACACATACTACATATACACATACACATACTTATTACATATATATATATATATATATATACACATACACATACATATTACTTTTACGCATACATACACATATATTATATATACGTACATATACACATACATATACATATTATATATATATATATATATATATATATATATATATATATATATATATATATATATATATATATACATATACATATACACATACACATACACATACATATACTACATATACATACACATACATATACATATTACTTTTACGCATACATACACATATATTATATATACACATACACATACATATTACATATACACATACACATACATATTACTTTTACGCATACATACACATATATTACATATACGTACATATACACATACACATACATATACATATTATATATACATATACATAAACATATACATATACACATACATATTACTTTTATGCATACATACACATATATTATATATACACATACACATACATATTACATATACACATACATATACACAGAGGGAGTGCTCATATAGCCAAAAGTACACAAGTGTTGACTGTCAACAATAGTAACTGATCATTACACAGGTCAACTGTTAGTTCCTACTTCGACCTTCACACCTGCTCCAGCTGCAGGGTCGTCACCTAGAGGCCACCATTCACAGATGTTTCACCCTCTATACCCCCTATACCCCTTCATTGCTTTTTGATGGCTTTTCCCCGTCAACCCCACAGTTGAACTACCATCTTCCTGAGAGCCCTGCTTCTAACCTCCAGCAGATATACCCTGGCTCTCCAACAGCCTCTTAGAACTCTGCCGCCAGCCGAGAGTACTTGAGATGCTTCCACTCATGAGCTGCTGTCATGCTCTCTTCCCAGGGGATGGTGAGTTCAGTCAAGTGGACTGACCTCTCTACTCTGGACCACATGACACCATCTGGTTGTTGTGATCTCTCTTGGGAACACTAGTTCTCTTCTGAGGTCCACCAACATCTACTACTCCTTCATGATCTCAGGATGGTAACTTCCTGCATTAGTGCTCTGCTCTTTTTGCCTGTCTTGACACAAGCAGCTAGTACATGCCTTTCTGTTGTTGTTTAGCTCATCCGGACGAAGTCACGATGAGCTATTGCCATCGCCATTCATCCATCATCCGTCCGTCGTCGTCCGCAATTCACTAAAATCACTTCTCCTCCCTGAATTCTGATTGATTCATTAGATAGATCTAAGCATTAGGCACAAAACGTATCTGTTTGTTTGTTGAAATTTGCCTTTGTAACCAATTTGCACTAATATCGCTTCTCCTCCCTCAATTCTCATCGGATTTCAATTCTGATTTTATAATCTATTGAATGACTGTCCTTTGTTGATAGCAAGACATCACAGCTGTGAGGTCTGGATGAGTACAGGACCATTGGCACTATCTTTATTGAGTTACAACCATTTAAACAGACAGACAGACAGACTGAGATTCCATGGACTACAGAAAATAAGCACATACTCAGACCTGGGAACTGTAATAGGACTTTTTAAAGTGATTCTGGTCAGGTGACAGAGGGAGACACAGATTGGATTTTTTTTTTGGGGGGGGGGGGCAGAATTCTGTATGTAGGGCAGAAGTCCTTTAAGAGTTTGTGTGTTTTTTTAAAATCATGTGACCTTGACTTTTGACATTTCAAAGGTTAAGGGTCATGATACCAGATTGAAGCCCATGCCAGGTTTCTTAACTGTCAATAATAGTGACTCTATCTCCACTTATTTTATCATTACAGTCCTTTTTATTTTATTTTTTAGGTATTTATCAAATGACCCCTGATCTCTTTGGACAACAGTCAAAATATATACAAGATGCAGATCAGGACGATTAACATTTTTGTGCTCATTGAATGTCTCTAAGATGAAGAGTTCAAAATATATCTTTATTGTGACCTTGACCTTTGACCCAGAGTCTTCAAATTTGTCCTTCAAGATTCTGATGTCAATATTCGTTTCCTAAAAATATTAATGGAAAATTAGTCCAGTATTTTTGATGTCAATCATACAAACCAACAGACAAAACACACAGACCAAAAAATGGGGGGAAAGAGGGGGGGGGGGGGGTTATGAATATTATTATGAATAAATCATTATGAATACTATGTTTTGTTTGAATGAAATAATGTGTGTTTTTAAATAAAAAATGTAACCAGTTTATCTAGGACTTATGTATAAATATTTAATGTTGCAGTAATGTTCAGTAAATATTTCAGTTCCATGATAATGAAAGATAATTAAATAAAGATTTGCACCAGTTGAACTCTACGGCGTTTCATAAATTCACACAGAATTTTAAATATAGTGAAAAATAACATTGGGAAATACTGATTTGAACTGAAGCAGGAGGATTACATCATTAAAATCTAATCATTTACTTTTTATTTCACACTTCTGGTAAAAAAAAAAAATAATAATATGATTAAAGTCATTTTAGCTAGTGTAACCCCCTTGCCCCTGAGCTGCCATACTGTATCAGAGGTTTATCATTTAATACATGGGAAAGCCTGTGCAGCCTGTTACACAGAGAACAGTTCAGGTTTCAATCTGAGGCTTCTCCTAAAGTATGACTGGTAGGCTTTCCCACACAAACAAAGGCTAATGCTCCAGTGGAGGAATCATAGGTAGCAGTCCCATGGCAGATTAACATTTGCGATTGTCTCAGTGAGTCAGATCAAGTGGAAATCAGTTTGACTGGGAGCAGAGCCAGGCAGTAGACACATGCATCTGGTTCCCATGCTAAGACAGATGCATAATGAGAGGCAGAAGGACACTGCAGGAGAGAAGACTCAGACTGAGCTTTGACCTTTTCATTTGGCGGTATTGGAAAGGAGTGAGAATTGAACCCTTTTTTTGTACTCGAATGAAAGAACTCACACAAAACCACGAACACTTCAAATAGTATTTTCATATTTTTAAAGATCATAAAAAAAGTTAGGATAAAAAGTCTGTTTTAATTTTAACTTGTGAAGATAATAATCACATAACAGAAGAAGCCAAACCCTCTGTTAGAACACACAAAGTTGTTTTCACTGTCAAAGATACAGTCTGTGTTCATTCCCAGATCATATTATTATGGAAACCACAGGAATCATCTCATATTAACACAATTTGTCACTCAACAATTCACAACTTTTTTGCCTTTGGGCAGGAGGATATTAAAATCCAGGTGTCTGATGTTTGTATTTCAAGCCTGGTACATTTTTAACATTATGTTATGAAAACATCATGGTTTGGTTAAACCCTTTTTTTGGGCAAGTGACTATTGTTGGTTGTTTCCAATACATTACAAGTCAGTAGCAGCAACAGTTACAGTGATGAGAGTGAGTCAACAATCGAAGGTTTAATATGGTCTACAGTGTCTGGAAGGTCCACCTGTGCATGCACAGTGAATGTACCTGCTTTGTTTGGTACCATTAAGTAATGGTACTAATGTCAGGAATGATGTTCAAAGGGTTAATGTGGACAAGGGTCTGGATCAGTGCTTAGGTTAGTCTAATACTCTAAAAGTGACGTTCTTTTCACCTTACATCGGCTTATTTTGTATGTATTTATATGTATATATATATATATATATATGTATATATATGTATATATATGTATATATATATATATATATATATATATATATATATATATATATATATATATATATATATATATATATATATATATATATATATATATATATATATATTTTACTGTAGAGGAAAATATGTTTTTTTTCTTTCACACTAGGTGATTTTAAAGCATTCTATTTTTATTTTAAATGTTTTTATACATTTTCTGGGCAAATTTTCATTACCGCAATGTGACCCAACCAAAATTTGTGGTCTTTGAATTAAGGGAAAACAGAATAATAAATAAATAAATACAATGACGAGTACATTGTTGTTTGTTGGTTATTTTAATAATGAATATTCATAATATTTAAAGGGAAAAAAAAAAAAAAAAAAAAAAAAAAAAAAATATATATATATATATATATATATATATATATATATATATATATATTTGCTTGCATTAACAAAGTCTTGATATTGCTTCTTATAAATAAAGTGCTATCAGTGTCTCCCCATAAATATATTACATCAGTATTGCAGCATTTATTTCTGGTGAGTATTAATTTCTTTTTCTGCTGTGCTTGAAAAAGTTATTTTCTCACTCACTCTATGAATGTTTGTAACATCAAACATTATACACTGAAAATAAAAATGGGCAAAGTGAGACCATTTTCGCATCTGTTTTAGTTAGATACAAAACTGGCTGAGAGACAGTAATAATAAGGCAATAAGCTATGCTGAGTGGCTGCACCGATGGGAGCTTATTTATTTGGTTTCTTTTTTATACATTAAGGAATATGAATGTACTTGGGTCATATTTTTCATTCACATCAGTCGTGTGTCACAAAATTGAAAGCTGCACATTTAATTAAACTAGTAACAGCAATGAGCAGAACACGCACTTCTGAGCATGTGCATGACCACCAAGCCTTTTCACAGACATAAGTAATACATTGAAAGTATATTTATTTTATTGTGCCTTTGCCCAGTAAGTATATAAGCAATAATAAGTGTACGATAAATTGGATATTGATGTTTGTAAGTTTTAAGTAAGACATCTGAACGTTATGCACATGAGTTGCCTGGGTGTTATTGTTCACGTTAGTTCTACAGATGCAAACAATAGCCTTACCTTTTGAGTAACTAAATCTAAATACAATATTAAAAAAATAAAATAGTAAAAAAAAAGGAGAGTGGGTAGGGTAAAAACTGTACTGTAAAAAAAGTCTACATATAATGGGAGCACTATATGATATCAATAGTAAAGTTTCCAAATACCAAATAACATATTTTGGCAGAGTAATATGAATTTATAGAGATTATTGTCAATTTTTGGCTCCTTAAGTTAGTATTTTCTTTTTATCTCTGACACATGTGTAGATATTTCTCACCTGACATGTTTCGGTTTCATCAGAGGGTCACCTGAGTGTTCAGCTGATGTTGAGATAAAAGAAAATACTTACTTAATTTAACGGTAAGACATAATGAACAATCTACAGATAATTTTAGCTCCTGCTCATTTTGACAGAACATCGTCTTATCCAAAAAGTTTTGCCGTCATATTGTGTATTGTTAAAAGACTTTCATACACACACAAAGTATCTGTTCCCATTAAAAGAAAAGGACCAAACAGGACTACACTCTGGCATATACTACTGATGTGCAATCTTGTGCATTGCTGTCTGGCTTTCGAGTATTTGCTCTTGAATGGAGAGCAGAGGTGAGACGTGAATGACAACGAATGTATTAGTATGTGATGAAAGTCTGTCAAATTGTAGATTCTTCACAGACAATTTCAACATGGAATTGGTTGGAGTTAAGATAAAAAGTAACAGCAGTGCAAGAAGAAAAAGTAAAGTTATCATGGGATTACTTGGATTTTATTAACAGACAATAGAAAAGAAAGTCAGGTTGATTAACCTCCTGAGACCCAGTAATATATGTGTGTCCTCTGTAGAGGACAACTGAAACTCTATTATTATTTTATTCATTATTTTATGTATGGATTTATTTATTTTGAACATTCATTTTGTTTCCTGTAAAGAACATTTCATAAAAAATAAATAAATGGGAGATTTTTTTAAAGCAATTTATGTCAGAATTTAAAAATAAAATTTGAGCTACTTTTCCTAAAATGTAATGACATCCATTCTGGGTCACTGGGCCAGAATATATAATAAAACAAATGTAGTATGAATTCAAAAATCAGTTTTGCTGCTACAGTCATGTGAAATTGTGTCCATTAAAAGTAAATGTGGATTTTTTTTTTTATTATTATTCAGAAAAATAAATTACTACTACCACTACTGCTACTGCTACTGCTACTACTACTAATAATAATAATGCTAATAATAATAACCTTGACTTCTTGCAAAATATAATCAGATTGCTGGTAATGTATAAACCCAATTTCATATGAATTCAACCTTTAGATTTTCTGCTAAAGTATTAAAAAACAAACAAACCTAATCTAAAACAATACTCCTTGCCTCCACTTTGGAAATTAGGAAAATAAAATAAAATTACATTTAAA
>CM035797.1:19668951-19723951 GCA_020466265.1 Siphamia tubifer | reverse complement strand
ATATATTATATATATTATATATAACATATTATATATATTATAAGCACCTGGACCTGAGAATTTTCCTTTTTTATGCCATAAAACTGCATTAAAGGTCAGGACCCAGATCTGATTTGTAAAACATGTAAAATGCTAATAATCTTAATAAAAAACAAAGGAGATGTACGGCAAAAACAAGTAAAAAAAGTTAGACCGAAATTCACTTCAGCTCAGTTTCCTTCCATTTAAGAGCTTTATTTGTCTAACAGGGCCAATTGTTTCGACTGCAGTGGTAATAAAAACAACAAACAGTGACAACAGCAATTACAGGGTGAGACACAAAATGAATAGTCACATAAAAATAGATGATTTACTTTAGTAAACTATTGACAATGGCACCTGTGCTCAGTTTATGACAGAGTTTGTTTGTTGGTTTCTGAGGCTGGTGACATTGATTTGGATTTGCCTGGTTATTGTACAATTTTTGCAATGATTTTACTGTTGACCTGGTGAGGGAAGTCAAGAGAAGGTATAACCACTGATGAAAAAAATACAATAATTATTCTATGCCAAACTTATATCTAAGGGTTGGTAATTACTTTTTTTGTCAGGAAAATGTATTCTGACATGTGAAAAAAAAAACATATTTTGCAATTCAAAGTTGAGAACTTTCTTTATAAAAAATATCAGTTTTAAAACATTTTTCTATTATTTTTTGCCACCATCCAAACGCATGCACTGATAGGTTAATTGGTTAATCTAAATTTTCCATAGGTGTGAACGTGAGAGTGATTGTTTGTCTATATATGTTCAGCCCTGAGATGAACCCCCGCGACCCAAATGAGGATAAAGCGGGTTCAGATGACAACCAAGCATGTTTATGCAGTTGTGGCTACATTTGGAAATGTTTTTGGATGGAATGAACAAGTGCTGAATGCTTCAAATTGACATATTCTAGCGAGAAAAAAAAAGTTTCACATACAAAACTACCATTGTCAATGGTAAAATAAAGTGCAAACTATTATTCTTGTCCAAAAAATCCTATTGCCATATCTCCTGGTGTTCAGCCACTCATTGTCTATACCAGGGGTTCTCAAACTTTTTTGGCCCAGGTCCCCCTTGGAGGGGTGAAATTTTTCCATGTCCCCCCTCATCCTCGCGATACTGAAAATGATAAAAAACCACTTCAACAATGATTATTATGAAACAATGATAACCTTTTTTAATAGTGCTTTTGTGCAAACCAGCCAAATTTTCAGGTATTATAATATAAATGAGCACTTCAGAAACAACAATTTTAAATAATTTTAAAATAATAAATGGAACAAAAGACACACAAAACCTTCTTGAGGAACTTGGCGGACACAAAAATCGATCCATGTTCGCTGCAGGGTAGCTAAAAATAGCCTGTGACTCGCTCCGTCTCAATTTAGTCAAGCTGGCGTCAAACAGTACTGTTACTTCCGCCCGCTCGCTATAAAATAAAACTTCCGCATTTCAAAATAAAACAGCAAAAAACCCCAGAAACAAACAAAAAAAAAAAAACGTGAATAATTTTGCGTACCCCCTGGACATGCGCCACGTCCCCCTAGGGGTCCGCGGACCCCAGTTTGAGAACCATGGGTCTATACAACCACAGATTATAAATAAGACCTAATTTGTTGGAACATCCATAGATAATTAATCAGATGACAGCCTTCAAAAGCCAAATTACTCATATTTGTCTCATCATCTGAACCCGCTTTATCTTCACTAGGGTCAATGGGTGAAGGCGGGGTACACCCTGTATGAGTCTCCAGTTCATCTCAGGGCTGAACATATATAGACAAACAATCACTCTCACGTTCACACCTATGGACAATTTAGATTAACTAATGAACCTATCAGTGCATGTGTTTGGATGGTGGGAGGAAACTGGAGTACCTGGAGAAAACCCACGCAGACACGAGGAGAACATGTAAACTCCACACAGAAAGGTCTGGTGTGGGATTTGAACCAGTGAGGGACAAGTGCTAAGTAACCACTCAGGGGCGCAACTACACAGTTTTTTGGGTCTATGCAACATCAATTTAGCATGGAATGATACTTTAAGATGTTGTAATTTTTGTTTATTTTTTTACTGTTAAAAAGGAATTGATTATTTTTAATTTCAACATTTGGTTAATCATTTAAGAATATATCCTTTAACTTCCTGGTACCGAGGAGCACTTTGAATTATTTGCCATTTCCATTTATATATTGATTTTTTTTTTTTCATTATTCAATAAATACCGTGCTGAGGAAGAAAATAGATTTGCATTTTGTTTCCATACTGCACCAAAAATTAACCGAACCGTGACTTCAAAACCGAGATGTGTACGGAACCGTGTTTTTTGTATACCATTACACCCCTATATACAAGTGTTGATAAAATGACATCTACATTCCAACACTGGTAAGAAGTTAAAGTGCTTCTTATATACCATAAATATACCATCATCATGCTACTGTGAATTTGACAACCAAATAACCACAACACACTGATGACATCTGCCGTAAGCTGTTCATTAAACTAACAGCTGTGGATGAGCATGCTGTCATAACAGTATCTATTCAAACAGGTACCACGCTGGGTTACCATGAAAAGAGTCCATGACAGTCCTGTGGTCATCTGCGTCATTATGTATAAATGTAGCAGGGCCTTGTGAACTCTTCACAACAACATCCCTTGACCTTTGGTTTATAGGAATCGTCACAGTCTCAGTTCATTGGGAGACGACAGGATCTTTTCACCAAGTTATGAATGTTCACGGGTGTTTTTTGTGTTTTGGTGAATGTGACTCATTTATGTAACAGCGCTAACTGCAGTTAGTCATATCCTCTAAGTTAAAAGCACAAAAAGACACAACCAACAGTAGCTACACACAAGGTCTTTCATTCTATTTCAGTGGCAAATGTAGGTCAGGATCAAAGTGTGGGCAGAAGGATGAAATCTGCCAATGTGCCATTAAATGTCACTAAATATTACATCTGCAGGCATTTTTTTTGCCTATTTTTCCCCCCTTTATTATCCCTTTTTGTCCCAAACTGTAAAAAAAAAAAAAAAAAAAAAAAAAAAAAAAGAATAAATCAGAGTGAGGACACTTTAGGACTAATTACATTTACCACTATGATACATTCTTAACAATGAAGAATCCACTGAACAAAAACAGTAACATCAGCAGCAACTAAAGGGGATGTTTACATAATTGTGTTGGTAGTTAAGAAAAATCCTTATTACCCACAACATCCAGCTAAGTCAAAAAGAAACATTATCAAGGTCTACAATCATCATTCATTGATTATAAATACAGAGTGTTCATAATAAGGTGTAAATTCTATACTGTTGATTGTTACTCTGGAAGAACAGATTAGAATTTGAATCTATAAAAATCAATTTCTGTAAGAATATTCTCTGAACAGATAAAACCAACATGAACTTGTACCAGGATCATGGTGAGACCACGTCATGTGTCCATCATGGTGGATCACTGTTATGACAGGGACATGTGTGGCTGTCAGTAGGAGTGGGTCAACAGGCTTATTTTCATGAGAGTTTTTATTCCTGTTTAATTATGAAAAACATAAATTCATGTTAGTTAAAAAGGATTCCATTTTGTTGAATAAACATGATTTTTTCATAGAAATATACCATGTTTAATTTATGCTTCGTATATATAATTACCATTAGGATGAACCAGCATTATATTTATTCATTTTTTCAGCACGATCATTTACTATTTCATAAAGCATTACCTAAAATTAATAGAACAACAGAATGGAAGGGGCTTGCAAGTGTTTCAGTGCTTTCAAAATGCAAACATATTTGCCAAAGCTACAGCACAACAACAGTGTCATAGGTATATTTAGGCTGGAAAAGAACTTTTAACACAAATATATTCATGTATAAAACTGAACATTTCAGTTAATGTTTTACTGTTCAATTGTGGAACAAAACCCCAGGAGAAACGATCTCTAAAAGTACAGGGTTAGAAAGATACAGAACCTACAAGAGTTACATGTGTTTGAAACAGTAGTCTGATGCAACAGACTCTGGGTTAGGATTAGGGTTAGGGTTCCACACCAGGAACAAGAAAGATGGCCGTCGTTTGCTGCTTCTTAACTGTTCATAGTGAGCGGAGATTCAAATTTCAAACCAAACATAATTATTTCATTTATTCTAAACATGACTTAGCAATACAATAGTTCTACATTCTACTATCTATCTATCTATCTATCTATCTATCTATCTATCTATCTATCTATCTATCTATCTATCTATCTATCTATCTATCTATCTATCTATCTATCTATCTATCTATCTATCTATCTATCTATCTATCTATCTATCTATCTATCTATCTATCTATCTATCTATCTATCTATCTATCTATCTATCTATCTATCTATCTGTATTTATTTATCTAGTGGCTGATATTGCATATGAGTCAGTTTTAACACTATAAAAATATAGCTCAGATTCAGATAAATGCTGAAAAATGTTTTCCATGGAAGAAACTCCACAGGCATGTTTTTTTAAATAATATCTACTGTCATACCTCACCAAAAAATGGAGCAAATAAATGTGTTTTGCAAGTTTATTTTTATACAATTGTCATAGTAGTGGTATTTATTGACTTGAGGAATAGTTAGAACTATGTGAAGTGATGCTGTTGGAGTTACTTCTACAAATTCAGTGTTTACTTGTGTTCATTCTTTGTCAGCACAGTTTCACTTTGGAGAAGCACTGAGGCAAACCCTGCATTCAGTCAGATGGATAACTTGTGCGTCTGAGTGTAAGTGCAGTTGTCAGCTGTTCCATTCAAAATTAGAAAAGGCTCTTGGGCTACAAGTACAGTGATAAAAATCCAACCCTGCTGTTAGTCAGACTACCGAGTACTTCAAAGAACCTCTCATACACTCCAGTGACGCCTGACGCTATTTCACTGACTGTGTCACCTTTTTTATTTCTGCCTAAAACTATGATTGAAAGATGGAGCATGATAGTCAGAAAGCTTTTTCCTTATTTGATCAACTGAAGTGGCAGAGGCAATATGTCACTTTCAGTTGTGTTCTTCCTTTCATATGTATTGTAAGAGCCAATTAAGGCATTTGTATGGAACTCCTCTGATGAAAAAATAAATAAAATCAAAATTGTGGCCATGAAATAAATAGAACGTGTGCACTAAATACTAATTCGTGGCCACGAAATATTATTTTATAGCCACGAATTAGTCTCGTGGAAAATAGGTATTTAATGCACATAAAATACCAATTTGTGGCCACGAATAAAGTATAACGTGCGTACGAAATATTTATTAAGGATATTTTTTTCCTCCCCTCTATTTTCTCTCCCTTTCCTTCCGCCATAGAACACATCAACCTAAACTGAACCACCATCATGCAACACCCAGCAGTAGAACACACACACACACACACACACACACACACACACAGTGCCCAACAATCAATAGCACTATATTAGATATTTCAGATTCAGATCTGATCAAATACAGTTGCAGAAAAAAAAATGTTTTCATCAATTTCTTGTTCATTTTACAATTAAAGGTACATTTGTTATAATAGCTCATAAGAGTTTAATTTAATCCATGTTGTCTAATAAGTTTCTATATATGAGAGAGAGTCAAAGAGCGATTGAAATCTCTTTTACTAGACGACAAATGACAACACAAACAGCAGTTTCCTTTATTACACCTTTTTTTTTTCTTTTTTTTTGTCTGCATTTGTTCTTATTGTTTAACACCACAGAGAGGGAGTCAACATTGTTTGTGATCAATGCATTTTTTACTCTTGCAGCCAAATATTTTAATATTTAGTGCATGTGTGTGACCATCACCGGTCCCTCCTTCCTTTATTACACCTGCTACAGTTTGTTGCAGCTCATCATGTCACAGTAAATGAGCTGTTTTTTTTGTTTCCCATCTTTACCATATTTATCTTCTACCACATATTTTGTTTAACAGATCCCATGTTATCATTGTTGTTGATTAATCTGCAGTGAAGCCTTTGCTGAAATCAATCTTCCTGCTACTAAAGCCTCATCTTTTGCACAAATACTTCAACTAACGAGCTGTTTTTTCTGTTCATCTGGGTCATTGTCAGATCCTACTGCCACCGCTACCTAGCCTGGGCTTGTCAATCCTACTTTTGACGCAACATTGAATGGTGTTTCAACTAGTCTAGCCAGTAGTGTTGCGCGGGCTACCCACTGGCCAGCGGATATCCGCGGTTGACCCGCGAGTCGGGCGGGCTGGGTCGCAGTATTAATACATATTGCGGATGCGGCTGGGGCGGGTCAGGGATGATCAATACCCACATTTTTCCATACGACATTCCCAAAAATGGCACAATATGGATACACTGAAGGTATACAATATTTCAACTTAAAATAACCTCATTAAGAATAATCCACGACATATAAAAAATATGATGAAAGTGATGAAACTCAATTGACATCGGCAGTTTCATTCCACGAGAGGCGGCACGCTCCAGTCAGAATGAATGGGTAACAGCCACGTTATTTTCACATCCTTTCCGTTGCCATCAACAGGAAAGGGTTGCCTTCATATTGTAGCAATCCCCAAACAGCACCAGGACAAGAAGGTGTCTTTCTTTAGCTTTAATAACCGGGCTATTGTTGGCCATAGCCCACGCCTTACAGAACACAAATACGACAATCTCGTGTCTCTCACAGTAACCCGGAACCGGAAAATCACCCCGAGGTCAACGTCCCGCTCCCCATCCCATCCTTCACAATAAGACGCTTAACATTCCAAAACACATTAAACATTCAAACCGTTAAACTATCTTTACAGACCATGTTAAGACTGATGAGGGAGGATAGAGAGGAAGATGAGAGAGACTGTGTGTGCGTGCATGGAGCAGTTTCCACAGCCAACTCTCCGAAGTTAACTTCACTAAACAAATTGAAACCTACAGATAGTGCCGGAATTCCAATGTTTCGCTACTCTATGACTCCACACAGGCCTATTCAGTCACACTGCGCAAAGCTGGTCATTTAACATTACATGTAGTGATGTTAGGAATCATCTACCATTTGACAGTAGCCTATGTGCAATGAAATGGAAAGGAGCCCCGCTAACCTACAGTAGCATCGTCGTCTCTCCTCTCCTTCCAATTGCTCGTACACT
The DNA here is from genome assembly GCA_020466265.1 of Siphamia tubifer. Taxonomy (NCBI): domain Eukaryota; kingdom Metazoa; phylum Chordata; class Actinopteri; order Kurtiformes; family Apogonidae; genus Siphamia; species Siphamia tubifer. Next base: position 19,716,782 of record CM035797.1, on the reverse strand, counting down.
TAATTCTCCAATGTAGTCGGCATTTTTCACCTAGCACCTAGTGACAAAGAAAATAATTGATTATAGCTTTAGATGTGAAAAGTGCGTTCTTGTTAAATCAGAATATTTTGGTGATCTTATTATAGGCCTATTTTCATAACGGGGACAGCCATCTAGCTGCGAAACCTGCTACGTCTGTGTGTGTGTGTGTGTGTGTGTGTGTGTGTGCTCGGCTCGCACATGTGCCAGCCCGTCAGTTCCTGTTTTGAATGCTTTTTTATCCCAACTTTTTGTTATTTATTATTAGTGCCAAATCTCCCTGAACACTCAGAGAGAAGAGTGAAAATGGCGGACTTGATCAGGGAGAAGATTAAAACAGGCGATGCGGAGGTTGTATGGAAACGTTGTATGTGTTGGCTTTATAGAGTGATGATGTGGGTGGAGTCTATTTTATGTGCTGGAGTGCATATTGAGACGTTAGAAAGGAGGCAAAAATTATGCTTCATGACTTTTAACATTAGAAGCGCAAGGTAAAGATGCTGCGAATGTACTATGTGAGTTTAGAGACAAATTTAAGCTCGCGGGTTGATAGTGGGCGGGTTGGGTTTATCGATACGTGACATCATGCGGGTTGGGTGGGGCGGGGCGGGCCTAGCCACGTCTTGGTTTTGGGCGGGGCGGATTTCTGTAAAACCCCCTAACCGCGCATCACTACTAGCCAGGCAGGCTATGGACAGCTTTCAAAACTCTGGAGAAATCGGGATCTCCACCGTCTTTGTGGGGAGTCCATCAACATTGAGCGTCTCCAGCAGCTCTGGTTAGAGGCCTTTTCAAAGCTTTGATGAACTGCGAGCAGAACCCCAGGATTGTATATAGAAGCACTTCATTCATTGCAAGCCTTTGACACAGCTGTAGATGCTGTACTGAAAGATTTTAAGAGGAAATTCTTGTTGAAAACGAAGCAGAGAGCAGCCCTGGAGGCGTTTATGAAAAGGAAAGATGTGTTCACCTCGCTCCCGACCAGCTTCAGTAAGAGTTTAATCTACCAGTTAGACCCGCTGGATACGCCAGAGGAAAAAGTGCTGCGATTGGTTTAAACTTTGACACCGCCTTTTCTGGCTGTGACCAGTACCAAACTGAGGCATTTGAGGGAGGTGGGAAATAGTTCACCTTAACCTGGTTGACTAGACCCAACAGCTCACAGAGCATTGAAAAGTCATGACAACCAGGGAAACCACTACCACCAACAATAATGCTAGTAAATTAAACTATTGACATTATAATTATATATTTCTGTGTTGTTGTCATTATGTCATTATGACAGTAATTATCATTTCCCCCCTCACTCCCCCCTCTTTCTCTTTCATCACTCATCAGTTCTTATTGTTCAGTTACTCTTTACATTTAATATCTTTCAATTATAACATAATCTTGTCAGTTTTGTTGTGAAGGGGTGGGATTTGAAAAGTTCTACTTCCTCCCACTGCATTTCGAATGTATTATATATGACAAATCTGACTGCTGTGTCATTTATTTACTCATTTTGCTGTTTGTTTTTCTTCCTTCTTTGTTTGTTTGTTTGTTTGTTTTTCTTTACTCTGTGTCACAATTGAAATAAACTGAACTAACTTATTTAACTCCGTCAAGCAAATTCAGTTTTCTCATCAGAAGTTGACAGAGTAAAGACACTTTTCCACTAAAATTAGCGGGTGAAACTGAGGTTTTAAAAACTGTGTTGTCCCATTAACCATCTCCATTGACCAAAAATAGCTGAGTCTGAACCCTGCTGGTAAGCTGCACTTTCCTTCACTGTGCGTCTTATGACATCACCACACTGGGTGATTTAAGTTGATGATGATAACATCAGTGCGACAGAATGGTGACTGAAATTATATACAACGCTACTGGCCCGATGTTATGACGTGTCACATGACGCTCTATGTCATCAGGTAAACTAGCGGGTGGACTTGCGTCTGATGTTCCCACTGCAGCCAATCGAAGCTGAGCCAATTAAAGGTGATTTTTATCTGCATCGCTTGCCGAGTCCTCAGTGCACCGTTCCCTCTACCACCAAAAGCTGATTGTTAGTGGGTTTAAACTGTTGTTTTGGCCAATGGGAAAGGGGTATAAGTAGTCCCTTTTCCCATGACCTTCAAATTGTACAAATATAACTTGCGCATTAAAATTGTATCTAATGGAAATATAAACATTTTGACAAAACCCTTGTTTTTCGATTAAAAGTTTTTGCACTGGCAGGAGGTTGTTTTTCAGGCATCGCGTACGGGTGATTGTCACGATATGTGAAACTATTAGGTTAATGAGAAAGTGCATTGTGGTGATGCAATGACTCAGCATAACAATGCTAATTGTAGCATTAGTTATTATGACCTAGCTAAATAATTACCTTTGTCACATTCTGAAAAATAATTACCGAACAAATAATAATAATTATAATAAAAAAAAAAAAACATTTTCATTATGAAATGCTGACTGATTTGGGTAATGAGAATCAGTCTTGTTGTGTTCAGTTATGAGACAAATCATACAATTTTACATAAAATTAAAGGTAACTCACCTTGAGCCATCTTGCATCGTCTGTTAGTACAGATGCATGGTGTGGAAAGTTTCAGCTCATATTCAAATTCCTATAGCTTTTCAATACAGTTTTGAAATACTATTTCAGAACTGGAGAGTAATGAAAAGAACGATTAATGGAGGGGGGGGGTGAAGTGGCTAATTTGCATTTAAAGCTTGAGTGCTCAAATGACCTTTCTGGTGTCGTTAGTCAAATATATTTGAAGATGAACCTGTGGAGTTGAATTAATGAAGCAATTTATCTATCTATCTATCTATCTATCTATCTATCTATCTATCTATCTATCTATCTATCTATCTATCTATCTATCTATCTATCTATCTATCTATCTATCTATCTATCTATCTATCTATCTATCTATCTATCTATCTATCTATCTATCTATCTATCTATCTATCTATCTATCTATCTATCTATCTATCTATCTGTCTATCTCTATTCAAATAAAATGAATTAGTTGAAAACAAACCATCTCTGACAGATACAAAGAAAGAAACACAGGACACTGTTGAGCAATTCAATTTCTATTTGTCATCATTAAGAATTAAATAAAAGGAAATTGTACTATGTATTTTAGGCCACCAAGCACCAAGCAGCAGCTTATGTCATGCAGGAAATTAACTTTCCCAGATCCATTAATCCCCCCATCCCCACCCCTACCTCCAACACAGCACTTTAAATGATTCAAGTGTAGCCCTTGAAGGCATGTGCACTCTATTTCTGATCATATACATCCAGTCAGGTCCTGTCATTACCTGTCTTTAGTCTAGAAATATTATGACATATGAAATAAAAGCCATATTTTAGTGCTCCTTCTAACAACATAAAAAAAAAAAAAAACATGTCCATGAAATTTTTAAGGGAAACACCATGTAAACTGTATCACGTTATTGCAAGTCCCACAGTATTCATTCGTCCTGTATTGTGGTGTTGAGTGGTTATTCGTTGATATAGCTTGATGCCATTAATAGTACCTTTAAATTTAAAACCAAAGCATGTATGTACACAACTATAGTAATAAAGCAACAGTAATATGTACCCCTGACCTTTGACCTTTGACCACATTCACCACTCATTGCATTCGCAGCAGGGGTGTCAAACTCATTTTCGTTTATTGGTCATACATATCCTAATATCACATAAACTGGGCCAGACCAATAAAGAAAAATACTAACCCATGGCTCAGTTAGTAGAATGAGAGAGTAAAAGTAAAAGTAAAAGTAAAAGTAAAAGTACTTCATTACTAGACTTAAGTAGACTTTTTAGGTATCTGTATACTTTACTTGAGTATTTTTTTTGGCAACTTTTTACTTTTATTTTCTTACATTTTTGCATAAATATCTGTACTTTATACTAAACTAAACAGTTTGAAACATGTGGCTTCAGAGGGAAAATCAGTGGAGATAAATGGTGACTTTCGTCTCGTCATCTGAACCCGCTTTATCCTCACTAGGATCAATGGGTGAAGGTGGGGTACACCCTGTATGAGTCTCCAGTTCATCTCAGGGCTGAACATATATAGACAAACAATCACTCTCACATTCACACCTATGGACAAGTGCGTGTGTTTGGATGGTGGGAGGAAACTGGAGTACCTGGAGAAAACCCACGCAGACATGAGGAGAACATGCAAACTCCACACAGAAAGGTCTGGTGTGGGAATACAACTGTTGCTTATTTTCAAATTTTTTTGATTGTGGGAAATCGCACGAGTTAAAGGATTAATAATAGGATAAAAGCCTATAAATAATGTCAACGTAAGTTTTGTCTATGTCTTATAACATTTACACCTATGAACTGTACTGGAACATAACATGAACAAACACAAACAACCTGAAAATTATTGAGAAAAAAATATGTACAATTTTAACAATATTACGCATTGTTTTATCATTTATACATGTGCATCACATTTTGTGGATCTACAAATACACAAAACATTGAATATTGGTCCAATTATTCTTTCTTTTCTGCTTACATTTCAGGTTCTTCATATTTGTTCAGGTTACTCACTTTTTGTAAAAGGATAGTCTGTAAATGTAAACATTTTTGTGTAATTACATTTTTTTTTTTTTTTTTTTACTCTAAAACAGAGGATTTTTTTTCATTATTTCTATGTTATTACAATAGTATTTTATTGGTCTGATCCACTAGACATTGACTTGACCTACAATGATTTTAGCAATCCTTGATTGTTAATATCTTCAGTTGCTACGTTTACATGAATTATTTTTACAAGTAATTCAGAATTAAAGCTATTTCTTTCAACAGGAATAATGTTAAAACGGAATTAACTGTTTACATGACAGAGGAATTATCAGATTTGGAATTAAGATCTGAATAAACCAGTGACTTTACTTGGAATTAAGTTTAATTTGGAATTATTATTTTAAACTGGAATTAGGGGTTTGCATGGTCATTTTAAAGCAGAATTAACCTTTATTCTGAATTAAACAGGAATAAAAACTCCCATGTAAACAGGGATAATGTAAGCTTTGCATTTCACTAATTCATCCCAAGGGCCAGATTGGACCCTTTGACGGGGTGATTTTGGCCCCCGGGCCACATGTTTGACACCCCTGCCCTATAGTTTAAGTGTTGGGTTTCACATACACTTGTTGAAAGAGGTATTTTCAGTTTCATCTGCAGCATGTTCTCTTACAAAAACAACATTCATCCAATACTAAATGTCAGTGCAAATATACAATAAAATAAGTCCAAAAAAAAAATTGTAAACAGTGTGTGCGTTACATATTTTTCAAAGTGACCACAGTCAAAAAGACTTGCTCAATGAGTCTTTTATCTCTACTGACAGTGTGTGTTGTAATATGACATTCACTTATGCTTGTTTATGAGGTTCCCCACTCTTTGAAAGAATTTTTCTAGTTTATTTTCATGGTGTCCACGTCCAGGTCTGGTGGCGTTATGTTCAACAGCAGCTGCACCTTTTGTAAGACTTTTTGGTTTCTCCTGGTGGGTGGTGGGTGAAGTATTCAGTGAGTATTTGTTTTCCAGGGAAGAGAAAGGTTCATATCTGCTGTACACACGGTTCTCAGCACAGCGGTCTCTTCTCCAGCTTCCTACGTCGACGCTGGGCTTGAAATTCCTCTCAGCATTTACATGGGTGTTTTGAGAGGCGTTGACAGCAAAGACCTGGGGTTGATGTGGGTGTTCCTCAGTTCTGAATCGAGGTTTTGAAGTCAGTTGCTCGTCAATTACGTGTCTGCTATGTAGTCCTGAGGAAGTCCTGATTGAGCTGTTTTTTAAGCTGCGCCGAATGTCTTCTCTTCGATCGTAAATCTTTCTTTCATCCTCAGCTGTTATGGTGTCAGTACTGCCGGCAGACTTCAGACTTCCTGAGTCTAAGATTGTCATTGAACCCTCTTTTTTCTCTGGTATATTCAACAAAGATTTTATTTTGCTGGATGCCTTCTTTGAAAAATGTTGAGTGCTGCCGCTGGGTTCATTGGCCACATCAGGACTATTCACACCGAGGGCTGCCGCTGACAGTGTTCTGGATGGCGGCTCTTGCCACATAGGGGTTCTGGGGCTTTTTGTGCCGGTGACGTTCTTAACGTCATAATGAGAGACAGATCTTTGGTCTTCATTCAAATTTGATACATGGGTTCCTTTCTGTGCACTGATGCCTACGGCCTTTCTGTTTGCTTGTATTCTTGCAAAAGGCCCATACATGTGACCTGGGGATTCAGAGATGTAGTCGGAATTAGACCTGGGATCTGCTACACTGTGCCTTTTTTGCCAGCTATCTGCGATGAGGTCAGGGTTTGTCATCATTTGTCTACTTTTAGGTCTGCCTAAGCTAGCGTAACCACAGGGATACGAATTTCTCTCTTGGCCATATTGTTCATTGTTATCTAAAGTTTGCAGACTTTGCTTTTTAAACCTAAAGTCTTGGTTATTTATTCTGTTTTCGGGTGTTGGATTCCATTGCATTGATGAATAATGCAAAGGAGAGTTTGATGTTAAATGGCTGGTGGGAATAGAGGAGTTATTCATGTGACAGTTTGGCTCTACTTGCTCTGGTATGGCTGATCTCAAAACAAGGGAGGACCTCATCCTTCCCTGCATGAATGAGCTTGCTTTGTCCAGTGGGTCAAACTGATCTAGGTAATCACTGGACTCTCCAGGTGTCATGTCGGCATTTTTTAGATATGACTCAATCCTCCATGAACGCAAAAATGACTTGGATGTATTCTCCAGAGTTGGCATGTTCGGCTGCATTGTGAGGACGTGTTTATCACTGCCACGTATTTGTTGACTTCTGTACATTGGTGATGGCTGTAAATAATTGTCCACGGGGTAGTTGTTTGGTCCTGTATCTTCAGAGATATTCCAGTTGCTGGCTCTAGACCGGATATTTTGTGGAACACATCCATCCTGCCTCTCGCCGGCATAGCTGTGCCTTTTCAAGTAATTCATTTCTGCAGATTGTAAGTCATGCATCTGTGTGTGGACACCAATTCCATTCTCCAAAGGTCCAAGTGTTTCTTCTTCACAGAGTTCCTCATTAAATTCTCTCGTGCTTAGTCTCCTCTCATAAGTCTTTCGATAGACCATGTCCAGTGTGTGCCTCAAATGATTCCTTTCAATTTTGGGAGCAGAATTTGTGACACAATTCGGCAAAATTTGTGGTCCCTGAGAGCCATTGTGTTGGAACAGGCCCTCTGGAGGACACAGCTCAGCTGGCACAACCGACCGAGCGTAAAGTGTCCGAAACTCCTCATCGTAAGCCTGCACCAGATGGCCTGTGATGATCTGCACCATGCTCAGATTGATCTTCTCATAAGACCATGTGAAGCTGAAACACAAAACAAAATTGTAAAACAAAATAAGTGATTCAAATTGTTGTATCGAAAAACTACTAGAATAGGAAAACATATTTTACTCCTAGTGTTAGATTTTTCAATAAGGTAACTCAAATATCATCTACAGTGGTGGAGAAAAAAAGGGTTTGGATACACCATACATTTGTGATTTATTGCATTAAAAAATATTCTTAAGTCACTGAAATTTCTAAATATAGTTCCATTCTCCATTCCAACATGTTTCAGCAGAAAAACATCATTAACTCTGCCAAGGAGGTTATATTTTTGCCAGAGTTTGTCTGTCTGTTTGTCTGACAGTTAGCAAGATAATTAAAAACGTTATGGACGGATCTTGATGACATTTACAGGGTAGGTAGGTAATGGGGAGATCTGGAAATGATGAAATTTTGGTGGTAATATATGTATTTTCAGGACGTGTTGGGAGTATCACAAGGAACAGATGATTAAATTTTGCTGGTGATCTGGAAGAGATCTTGGATTCTGGATTAAAATGTATTCTCTATTTACCGCAATGTAAAACTTCAAAGTGATTCAGAATGCAGAATCTCTTCTGGATCAACACCAAAATTGAATCATGTGCTCTGTGTGACACTCCCAACAGATCCTGAAAATTTCATCAAAATCCGTCTATAAGTGTTTTTTTAGCTATCTTGCTAACTAACAGACAGACAAACTGGCAAAAACATAACCTCCATTGTGGACCTCTTTTCATTCAAAGGGGGGAGGTCTACCTTGGTGGAGGTATGCGCTCTCAGAGTGCTTTTCTAGTTTAGTTTTATTAGATTTTTCTTATAAACAACAATATATTTATTTTTCTGATGCACCCACATCTTTTGAAAAACACAAAAAAAATGTAAAAAAAATTTTTAATTCTGCAAAATATTTCCCGATCATATTGGAAATTTGAAGGGTGTGTGCAAACTTTTTTTTTTCTCCCACTACTGTATATTTACAGACTCTTCAACAGTGTTCCATTCCAAATGTTTGTGTCCTGGTCATTTACCTGTATGAGCCATAGATGGCTGTGTAACAGTCAACTAAAACAAACTTCTGGTCCATTGCCCCATGAAATTTAGCTCCTGAACGACAGAGGTACTTCTGACCTTTTACGGCGCGCACCCTCATATTCTACGGTCAGAGCAATGAAAGAAAAATGACAAGAAAAGAATGAAGACAATTATCACTATCACATTTTACAACACAGTGTCATCATCGTATCAATCATTAAGAAAACATCAGAAGGAGAGTGAATGTTTTGTGCTGTTGTCATTTCAAAGACATGAAAACTGTTGTATTTGTGCACTTGTTGTTGGCTTGTGGAATGTACTCAATGGTGGTTGAAAAGGGTGTGTTTTAATCTTTAGTATTTTTCCCACATACTGTACACTATATAATTGAAACTCCACCCGGTAAACAGGAAAAACCAGGTTCTGATGAAAGATTAGTGTTTGTCATTCAGTTATATGAAACGTTCTGTTAAGTCAACACATCTAAGAGGTTTTTCCACAAGTGTCTGTTAGAAAAATATCCTTTAAATAAGGTCAAAATGAAATACAGTAGGAGATGTTTTACTTACCCTGAGCTGTTGGATGTTTATGTCTAGCCTTCCAGCCATTGTGAGGAAACTTTTCAAATGGAAATCACTCAGTAACACATACACAGGAACCCCTCGTTTGGATGCATCAACAATTTCTTTGAAAAGATCTACATCAGTGAATATATCCATCACAATGGCAATGACCTGTAAGAAAAAAGACAAACAAATCACAATAAGCTTAGTTTGTTGACAGTGGGAGTGACCTTCTCTGGATAAGTGACCTGTTATGTGTATAAACATGAATACTTAAGACATCACAGCTAAACTGAATACTGATATGTAAAACTGTACACAGAGAAATCAACTGTGAGGGTAAGGATGAAGGATTTTGCAGCAAAAAGATAAGAAATGTATTATCAACATGTATTTTATAAATTATGTGTTGGAACAGGTTTTTTTCAGTGAGGTTTTATAACTTGTTTTATCAATTTTCTTTAGTCTAAAAGTCTAAAAATACAGAATATAACTACACTATAGTCTAGTTTCCAGGTAATTACTGTTTATTTTACAGTAGGTTTTCTTTTAGTAGAATAAGTGAAGCATAGGATTTATTCTGTCCAGTGTATGCAATTTTTCTAATCATATACCACTCCAGAATTTGTGTGTTGACTATAGACTGTATAGAATTAATGGCCATAAGAACTAGTGATTAAGCAATATATATATATATATATATATATATATATATATATATATATATATATATATATACTATATATATAAACTTTAGCCTCAGCTGATGACTGATACAGGCCGCTGATATTTCTAAGCCAATGTTATTGTTTTTCTCTTTTAAATAGAAAACTAAAATATTTGTCACAGTTAACATAATGAATATTACTACAGCATATATATTTATATTTCGTTTTGTTTTTTTGTTTTGTATTTTCTCCCATTGTGGACAGCAGTATCTCCAAGTACTGCTGTGAACTCCACCTGTTAGTAAAACATGGCAAGAAAAAAAATCAAACAGACTGATACTGATACAAAAAAGGAAATATTGTCCCTATTATGATTAAATTGGTCTGTCATTAATAAGAACAATAACGGTGCCTTTTTTTTTTTTAACTCAACTGCTGTTTTGCAGACAGGAGTTTGTTATTAGTCGTCATCATTTCGAATGACCGTATTTGGACAAAAAGGTCAAGGCTACAGAAGTGCATGGGTGAGCTAATGCTAAACACATTGTAGCAGCTCAGTACAATAGAAAACTTACTATAGCAAAGTTCTTTAACAATTTTTATCATTGTACACCTACAGTATTAATAAGACTAACAGTGGAGACAGCAGAGGAGTGTGTCAGGAAATACAATTATTTTATTAAATAAACAGCAGCCCTGAAAGTTTAACATGGCAGACACAACAGCATTCCATTTAATCTGACATCTGACGAATGTTTAACCCTTTAGAGCAGTCATTGAATTTTCAGACATTGGCAATTTCAACATTATTGTATTATTAGACATTGCCATCTACCACCTCCTACCATAAAACATGTGAGTATCACTTGCTAGAAAATAAACACATGTAATAAAATCACTGTTATGTCATAAAACTGACAAAAAGCATGTATATTCCTTATTTACAGCTTCCAATTATCTATAAAAACTCTCTGTATCACTGTATACTTTTATAAAAACTAACAGGCTACTGGATCTCACTCTAGGCACAGGATTGACCCCATATTTCATGTTTAACAAAATTACCACTAATAGTCTCTTTTCATATATAAATTTAAATAAGGACCAGCCATCACTTATAAAAGGCACCAAATGAACTTAATTCAATGATTTAATACGTTTTCAAAAGATTAGTGTTATGCCATATTTCCACTAGTGTCAGCTTGACTCGGCTCACTTTGGTGTGTTTCCATTACGAATGAGGACTTACAACCATGGTACCCAGTACTAGATTTTTGGGTAACACTTTATAATACCGACACACAATTGACTATGTATTAACCATTTATTACCCATTTATAAATGGGTTGTTCATTATGTATTAACCATTTGTTACCTATTTGTTAATGTCTTGTAAAGGTTCATAGTAATGTAAAATGTAAAATTAGATTATTTTTAACCAACAGGTGCAGTGTTTGTATATCTGCTTTACAGGTAAACAAAGAAACAGTTGTAAACACTGCACCTGTTGGTTAAAAATAATGTCATTTTACATTTACATTAGAATGAACCTTTACAAGACATTAACAAATAGGTAACAAATAGTTAATACATAATTAACAACCCATTTATAAATGGGTAATAAATGGTTAATACATAGTCAATTGTGTGTAGGTATTATAAAGTGTTACTGATTTTTGATATGGGCTCCACTGTACTTGTAAGACACTAAATTGTGGAGCTGTATCTGCGTAACTGCATTATCAGTGTGCAGCCTGCTATTTAAAAAGAATAAATTGAGAGTTACAATAAACAGAGCAGTCAGTTAATTCAGTCCACAATGGAATAATGTCAGTCTGCAAAATGTGGACGGACATTATTACTGACATTTATAATGTGGAGTCACTTGTACTGTACTATCTTAAATTCTCAAAGAATTTTGAAAAGGGCTGTTTCTACAGGTTGAAGAGGCTGATGTATCTCTGCATCAATAGCTGCATTTCCATTACCCTTGGAAATTTGCAAAATATAAATATCGCTATAAAAAACTGTTAATGGAAACACCTGAATTTTGAAAAAACACTCAAATATCGATAAAAAGTTTCCACGCTTTCATGAGGTGGTTTTTCAGTTGTTTTCATATTATAATATATCGCAAAAGTGCAATGGAAACACTTTTTCCACAATTATATGTCACAGGATGTGACGTACATGGTCACATGATCACTTCTCTTGGAGTGAAAATGGCAGCCGCAGTCGCTGTAACCATAACAACCATTGGCTGCTGGGACGCGAGAACTACAGCCGGTTTCATGAAGTGATGATCAGTGGTGATTCCTACAGTAGACACAGTTAAGGTTTAATTTTATTATCTGTTAGTGTTTTAATATTTAAGTGGGTTTTTTTTGTTTTTTCCAGATAAATATATTCTCTGTTCTGTAAAGTGTCAAGTGCAAGAACTGTATAAATAGCACTACATACATTTCTAATTTGTTATTTTTGCTGCTGTTAAGTGCTGAGGATATTTACACTTAATATTTCAACCTGACATTGTAGGGACCACATGTACAGACCCTTATAATGTGAACCAGGGTTTGTTTGACATGTTAGTGTCTTTAAAGACTTCACCAGGGACTTTTACTAACCACAGAATTAGCCGATTCATTCAAGCTAATGCTAACAGGGTGATGGTCAATCTGAAGCGCTGACGGTGACAGCAGTGAAATCTCGTGGGATGATATTTCACGAGAGTTACGACACTCCTGCCTAGAACAACCTTTAATGGAAACACGTTCAAAGCGCAAATATACTTTTGTCAAAATTTTAGGAATATCGCTAATGTTGTGCAAAAAACGCAGCTAATGTGGTATTTTGACCAAAGCATATCACAGACAAGTCACTGAGACACCAGGGAACTGTGTCAACTTGTGGAAAATGGACGTGTTTTGTCCCCTTTAAGATATACATGCACTGGCTTCACTGTAGAACTGAGCCTCTTGGTTATTAGTCTTGACAGAAACATAACACTCTTGTTCTTAGGAGGTGTGACAAACTACCCTGCTTCCTTTGCGTTCCTCGCACCACCTTGGATACAACTGAAAGGGAACAGTTGTTTTTCTCGTCTCAGTGTTTGGATCTGGCTGACAGACATGTACTGTTGAGCTAATGAGAAGGGAGTGCAGTAAACAACATTTGAATTCCCAGCAGTCATAGTGAGCACAGAGCCAGTGGAGGTGTGTAAAGGACCTGACAGTATTATTTTTTTGTGGTATCTGTATTATTATTAATTATTTCCACATTGTCTTCTCATAGTGGTAGGCTGAAAAACCACATTTTACCCATGACAACCACAGCAAACACTCCTTTCAGAAAACAAAGAACACTTAAAGTTCTGTCAAAAATGCCTCCAGGGGGAAAAACACTGGCTACATATTTTAGAAATGAGAGGTGCAGTTTTTAATTTGAACGTGCGATAACATCAGCGTGAACAGGGTGAAGACAAACACGATTACCTGTCTGGCGTCCTGAATATGCTTCCGAATCACCTCCTTGATAGTGGGGTTGTTTTGTCTTGGGGGGTGAAAGAGCAGATCTACATTTGTCTGAACCCTTTCATGCATGACCTCTGGCCATCCTAAATCCAAATCCGGGGTTTCCACATCGGAAAGCATCGGCCAGTATGTCCCCGAAGATGATTTGTTTGATTGACTGTCTGAGGGGCTATTGATTTCCTCTGTGTGACTTTCAGGTGGGGGCTTCTCTGCGTTTGTGCTGATGAACACAAGCTCTTCTTCTGAGAGAAAACTCCCAACACGCTCCTCCTTAAGAAACTTCTGGTAACTGTCTCTGCCGCCGCTCAATAGACGATCAATGGCCAGACGGTAGGCTTCCTTATAGAGAGGCTGGATGTAGTCATCGGTTTTGGCTTCTCCTCTCAAGGAAGACAGCAGGGAAAAATGTGAGGAATCCATTACTGGACTTTGTTTCAGTTGGACCTTTCAAAAAAAAACAAAAAAAAAAATAGAAAAAAAGGAAATCAATGTCAGTGATGTAAGAAGCTTGGACAAAACAAGCACGGCAGAAAAACAATTCTTTTTTTTTTTTTTTAGCTTAATGATGTAAAATAATTGTTCTGTCACATGGATAGAATGTACAAATGGAGACATTTTAACCCTTTGATGCAGAACCATAGTGTGGATTTTTTTTCCTAAGTGATTTTATTCCTTTTTAGGCCTGAAAAATGTAACGTGATTGAACTGTTTTTAATTAACCTATTTTTTATGGAGTTACAAAAATGTCCACTCAGCTGGAAAACATGTGTTTCAGCTTTGCAATATGAGAACATTATTATATATATTACTTTTAATGCAGCTTTTTTGTTTAAGAAGACTATTAATTACAGTCTAATAACAACAAATAAGTTGATTTACACATACATATGTTAGTGCAGCTCAGGTATTAAGTACAGACCAGTTACAATAATTATATGAACTGACTGATATGGAACTAAAATAACAAAACCCATGAATATACAAGAGAAAAACTGTCGAAGATCTGTCCACTTTAGTGACCAATAAGGGTTATGACGGTTAAGAAAGATTATTTTTTACCTGTCAGTGTTTCCTAAGATAAGTCTAATTAGTGAAATGAGCTTTGATTTATTTTTTTCTTAACTATGTTATTGACTTTTATTCAGGAAAATTAGTTGTCATTATGTAGAGCTAACAGGATTTTTCTTCCAGGTACTTCTTGGCCAGTGTGTTCATCCACTGTCATTGATTAAATGGATTTTACTGATGAATCAATGTTATAAAAGATGATGGTGTCTCCATTTTCCCTATGGAGCCATATCATATCTGATGACCATGAACAGATAACAAGCTGTATTTTACACCAATTATTTGCATGGATTGATAGAATTAGTGGTTTGGAAGGTTTGGAACATTTTAGATCAGTAGATGCTTTAGGACACTGGTGTATATTTGGGTCTTTATGGTTGAATTCAGCCAAGAACTACAACATTCTGGAATCTTGAATAACATAGTTTAAAAAATAACTAACTGATATAAACTATTTAATAATGTCAAAACCACCAATTCTATCAATACATGTCAATAATTGGCGTAAAAAGCAATTTGTCATCTTTCCATGGTCATCAATCTGACTCATTTAGATGTTCAGAGGCTCCATAGTTACCATGGAAACACAGTCATCTCTTCTACAAGATTGATTCACCAGTAAAACCAGTAAAAAGTTTGATAAATGAGAGTGGATGTAGACACTTGGTTTATGTTCATTTAATAAAAAAAAAAGGAATTGAAAAAGTCTATTTCTCTATTTTTAATGTGATATTCTTCAACTTTGAGATTTTCTGAACATCTACATGGAAAATAACTGATTGTCACTGAAAAAAAAAAAGGAAGATAATATTACATTAAATGGCGATAAATTACTTAAGATGAAAATAGAGAAAAATTAATGTAGGAACTGACACACAAGTAACACATGTTATAAGTTTAAAAAGTGGGTCAAAGCATAAATGGACAATAATATTACCATCTATTGATGTAACTGTTTAATACCTGTTGATCCATTAATCCAATAAATGCATGTAAATAATTGATGTAAAAGGCAGTTTGTCATGTTTTAATGGTCATCAGATATGACCTATATGGACGTTCAGTGGCTCTGTAGTTACCGTGGAAACACTATTATCTTCTATAACATTGATCCACCAGTAAAACCCATGGAATTGGATCAATGACAGCGGATGGATACACTTGGTTTATGTTCAGTTAATGACATAATTTACTGAAAAAAAATAATTTTTTCTGCACTTTCCTTTAATAACCCTTAAATGTGATCACAGCATGATGACCCAAGTACACCATCAGTAAAATAAATATTTTATAATAACTGATTGTAACTGAAAAAATGCAAAAAATAGAGGATAAAACTATGATAAATCACTGAAGACAGGTTAAGCACAAAAGTAGCACTGGGTCTTTATAGGTTAAAAATAAAATGTAAAAACACTAAAGACTATGTACTGTACATTATATGCAGATAAATATAAAGTGCAGTTTGTATCACTGTTTAATATCACTATTTCAATTGATTCTTCTTCCGTCATAGTGCCCCCCCACCCCCCTTTATTTTCAGCTTCTTCTTCTTTTTTTTTTTTTAATTCGGTTTCCTCCGGATGTTTTCCTTTCCTTTATCTAAGCACACTGAAATGCCTTTGTGTATAATGTCTGTTAAGTAAATACACTTGTCGTGCCTTGAGATTTCAGATGGTTTCGTCGCTAAAACTGGTCGAAAGGCTCAAGTATTACGTGTATGGTATATATTTGTACAGATTATTATGGGATATGATAAAACATTAGACAACAAAGTATCTGTGAACCACGTAAGTGTTAGTTCTTGAGCAGCAGTGAATCATAAAAAATATTACAAAGGCTGTGAAAACTGAGCCTTGTTTTGAATTCTGCCAAGGTCATAGGCTACTGAATATTTTGAATCACACTGATGCTCATTATGCAGTTTCTTTGAGCTGTAATACAATTTGTTGTGCATCTTAGCAGTGTTTGTTTATACTTGTTTGTCTTTTATTATGGACTGACATACTGTACATAGTTAGAAACCAGTAATGATGGTGTATATTGTTTTTTTACAGTCAATAACAGGCTGTGATGGGAGAAATTTGAGTTGTTTAAACATGCTGCTTCATGAATACTGACTCATTATTAATAGGAGCTGAACCTGTTCACTAGCAGGAATTAAGGACACTGCATGCCGAAGGCGAAAGCATGGGTGCTGTATCTAGGACAAGTGTTGTATCCAAGAGAAATGACTGACATGCCTGTCGTGACAAATCATGTGGCTTGAGTCTTATAAAATTATTTCTATTCATTTTTTTTTTCCCACAATACCCTAACCCTGCATATACTCTGTTAATCCTTGTTTGCTCAGTTAAGAGCTGAAGTAAAAAGCTTGTAACTCATTATTATCTGAGGAAATTAAGGCTTTTATTGTGAAAAAAGTTAAGGAGATATCACCTATTTAACATTATCTCTGGTTATATTTAAAAGTGCAAAATAAAATTCTAAATTTACTGTCGCATAAACATTTTACCAGAGGACAGAAAGATAAGTTTTGACACCCTTAAGACTTTCTAGAGCAGGGGTATCAAACTTTTTTTTAAGTTCAGGGGCCACGTTCAGGCCAATATATAATAAAATAATAAGAGTGAAAAAAGTAATATTACATTATGATAATGTTAACGTCTACAACATTTCCTTTAAAATATGAACAAATTAAAGTGTCTTAAGCAAAACAAGTACAATTTTAACAATATGTTGCCTGAGTTTGCCTCAATTACAACTTATATTACAATCACAAAACATTTATTAACAGGCAGAATATTAATGAAATTACACTGACTTCTCTTACGACTTTTCAGGTTGTTCATTATTGTTCAGGTTATTCATGTATTTTTTTTATTAAAGGATACTTTGTAATATATAAAGATTTTCATGTAATTTAACTTTTTTACACTAAAACATACATCTGTAGTTGCCATTATTTATATCTTATTATGATTATATTTTACTGGTGTGACCCAATTAAGACCTAACTGTTCTGTAAGTGGAACCTGAATTAAAATGAAATTACACCATTGATTTGTTTAAAAAGACTGTTAATTACAGTCTAATAACAACAAGTAATTGATTTACACATAATTATTAAGAACAGCCAAGTACCAGTAAATTGTAAAAAATGTTTGATATAGAACTAAAACAACAAAACCCATGAATATACAAGAGAACAGCTGTAGAATAACTGTGATCAGGATGCATCAAAGGGTTAAAATTATTCAAAATTTTTTTACCCCTTAATTGTTATTCATCCTATGGACCAGATTGTACCCTTTAGCTGACCGGATTTGGCCCCAGGGCTTTATGTTTGACACCTGTATACTCGAGGCTAAAAACACACAACTCCTACATAGCAGCCGTTTAATTCTTTTACTTTAAGTGATAGTTTGTGTAAACGTTTCACCTCCAGTTGTTTTTTTTATTGCCAGTGTTATGTGAAAAATGTACCTTTCACTCCCAGTAATAATGAGGTCACGTTCCTCTCAGGTTAAGGCTCCACATTAATATAAGGAAATATAACACGTGTTGCATATAGCCTCTGTCTGTTTAATATTTTAACAAACTTTAAATGAACTCTAGTATCTATATTCATACACTGCTGTGATTATTTTACTTTATGATCTCATTTCTAGCACTTTCAAGTGAAGTCGATTCTAAAACATTTGTCTCATTTCCATATGAAAATTGCATATCTGTTGGGTTTTTTTTTTTGGGGGGGGGGGGTTGCCTTTTAATCATAACACCCGCTACATATCACATGCAATCTACAAACAGCATTTATTATAAGAGAATCAAAAATCTCCTACTGTTCAGAGAATGTAGTTGAAACAGCACTGGTTAATATTCCATTTAACAAACAAGGCTGCTTCTTTGTTTAACAAAGTATTAAAAGCTGTAAAAGTTCAGTTTACTAGTTAGATAATTATGTTACACCCAAACAATAATGACTTACATTTAGATAATGAACTTCTTTTTCTTTCCAACGTTCCCACAGTATCCCAACTCAGATATTTCTTTTCATCTTAGGATCTCAGTGTGTGAGAAAGCTGCCGTCTACCAGCTGGAAGAAACAAAGACAAGGAGGTGTCTGAACATGATAAGCAGTCTGCACAGATAGAGGGTGTGTGTTCCAGTTTTGACATGTAAATTGTGTAGTTTGAAACTTGCTCACAGGCAGCCATAAACCTGTTTGAGCCTTTTAGCCACGCCTTTATTCTCTGCTGGTGCAAAGTTCGCAATGACGAAAATGAAGATAGTGACAGACTCTCAGACGCTTTGGTGACTACTTCAAGATTAAGAACAGAGGACTGAGTCAAAAATGTCAATTTGCACAAAGTGGTGAAGCAATTCTACATGATTCTTTGGGACTTATCTTCTGGTTTGTGTTTTTTAGACAATAGAAGGGAAGAATATAAGCCACATTTGAAGGCAAGCACTGCAACAATCCATATTTTACCATGTGTGTTTTTCCTCATTTTTTGTCCAAATATATCATTACACTTTCAAATAAGACAGAATCACCTGAAGAGTAACTTTACAGTGAAATATAACAACTTATTTTTAGACAATTGATGTAAAAAGGTTATTTCAATACACATGTGTAATATATATATATAATAACTGTAACTGTTAACAGGTGGAGTTATATATAAAAACAATAATGACCTCTGCCAAGTCTGTTTGTCTGTCTGTTAGTTAGTTAGCAAGATAACTCAAAAGGTTATGGATGGATCTTGATGACATTTTCAGGATGTGTTAGGAGTGTCATAAGGAACAAATGAATACATTTTGGTGGTGATTCTGGATCACTTTGAAATGTATTCTCCATTTACCACAATGTAAAAATTCAAAGTGATCCAGAATCCAGGAACTCTCCCAGATCACCACCAAAATGTAATCATTTCCAGATCTCCCCATTAACAACCTACCCTGTAAATTTCATCAAGATCCATCTATAACTTTTTGAGTTATCTTGCTAACTAACAGACAGACAAACAAACTCTTCTAGTTAGACAATTGATCTAGAAAAGCTTATTTCAATAAAGCTGTGAAATACATATATAACAACTGAAACAGGAACAGTTATATATAAAAACAATAATTAATTGACTAAAATCAGGCAGTAGAAATGCAGTAGATTTTTTTCTATGTGTTTTTATTCCTCTTTAGACATGAAAAAAGCAACATGATTGAAATCTTTTTAATGAAACGACTCATGACAACGTGCATTTAAGCTTTGAACCAAAGAAACACGTATTTAAAATGCAATGTAAGGAACACTATGACATAAAAAAATTTGAATGCAGTTTTACAGACAGATAATTATAGTCTAACAACAAAAAGCAATTGATTTACACACAATCATGTTAGTGCAGATCAAGTATTAAGCACAGCCAAGTTACAGTAATGATATAAACTGGTTGATATGGAACTAAAACAACAACAAAAAAACATGAATATACAAGAGAACAACTGTAGAATAACTGTCCACTGGAGTAACCAGTATGTGTGAAAGGGTTAAATGCAGGGAAAATGTCACCAATGATGTCATCATTTACAGTAATATGAGGGAGGACCAGACACACTAGTCTACTCTGACTTTCTTTTACACATTCTACATACAACCCTGTCCAAGAAGAAGTGATCTATCTACAAAACATGTTATTTCTCTGCATAAATCCATACACTTTACATACACAATACAAAAACACATTATGACAACTGTTCACAATGGTTTTTTTGCCGCTTTTCTATTTGCATTTGTTCAACATTGTGATGAAAAGTATTACGTCTTATGGCAAACAGGCTGTCAACCTTTTGATTGCTGACATTCAAGCCTGCAAACATATGTCATTTGTAAAGGTTGTTAGCAGTCTACAGTCGTCTTATCAGTGGACTGTGCTTTTTCGCTGCTGTTTTTTGATGTAAAAACATGAAACGTTCCATTCAGTTGTGAATGTTGCTGCCATTTCAAGGTGAAACTTTGAATACAAGGTTACTAGACGACCTAAATTACAGCGGATGTTTTAAATGAATACCCAGCTGGATCATTTACATTATTTAGCTGTTTTATTGAACATCATTAAAATGTCATTTCCTTGACACTTCCATCAGCTTCAAAGAAAACCTGAAAATGAGATGTGAAAATATTCATTTATAATACCAATGTTCTCCAAATATATCTGGTTGGTGGTGATAATGTTTTTTTTTTTTTTTGTAAAAACCAGATGCTAACATTCCCTTTAAGGCGTTGATGTTAGAGGAAGAATATTTTAACCTTTAAGAGGTGCTGAAATATGTAGACCTGGCTCTCATCCATCTGCCACAAATCTCAACAATCAGCCCTGAAGCATTCCTTAGGTTATTCCAGGTTTATATGCAAACTCACTCCAGGCATTTGATAACATTTTACTAAATGACACCGGCCCTGTTTTTGGTTGTGGAATGTACGCATAATATGCAAAAAGAGACATCACAAATGGATACCTACACACATGAACGCTTTCTACAGAAGGGGGGTTTGGACGACGCACTAAATACTAAATGTTCCCCCCAGGGGCGTCACAGCCATTTAAAATGTGGGGGTGTTCAAGGTTGTGGCACATGAGCAAAATGTTCTGAGTCTATCATCGGAAAATTAACAAACAATTATCCATTAATGATTACAATTTTATATTAAAAACATAATGTAACATGGTCGAAAATAATAACAAAAATGTGTTTTTCCTCAATTAAACATTTATTTAATTCATAAGTCAAAATTATGAGATAAAAAGTTAAAATTATGAGATAAAAAGTTAAAATTATGAGATAAAAAGTCAAAATTATGACATAAAAAGTAAAAATTATGACATCAAAAGTAAAAATTATGACATAAAAAGGATTTAAAAATAAGACACTGATTTTACAGACACTGTACCTCTTTTTTCTTACAAAAATGTTTTGTTCATGTCAGGGGAGGCGACTAAAAATATGTTTCTCAGGGGGAACATCACTGAAAAAAGTTTGAGAACCACTGGCTTCGTGTTTATGTCACAGAACAAGACATAGTTTAGTTAATTTAGTTTAACATTTCTCATTACTTACTGTTTGACTGTTTGCTAACACAGTGAAGAAGAGCTGTTAACATTTTGCGCTGTGAACTGAGGTGCGCTTCATTTATTTATGCTGTTGTGCCGCCCGGGCGGGTAAACTGTTTAAACCACAGATATTGTAACAGTCCCGCAATGTTATTGATGTTTGTTTGGCGTGATTGCTACCGATAGTACCGGTTTATCCTGAAATAAAAAGTCGGTGAGACCAACTCTCCGTCCGTTTCCTGGATCCAGTAACGATACAATATATAAACTGAGGAAAAAGTGGGGGGTATGAAATCATCTGGTTGGAGAAGTGGGGGTCCGCTCTGCCCTTTAGCAGAGCGAACTGGTCTCTCTGTGGATATCATTGTCCAATCAGAGTGAAGTTCTAAGTACAGTCAGTGACACTTGGTACCACCCCGTTTGGGGAAATTTCAGTTACATCGAAAATCACTGATAGATTTTCATGCCTTTTTTTTCATGTTACAGTCACTTCAATTCTATCTCTATGGCCCCAGGAGGACCTAACGTACTTTCACGTTAGGTATCAGAGGGACCATATATACTTGGTTATTTCCAGTGTTTTGTCGACTCTACCACATGTTCATTCCTTAAAAGATGAACAGAGGACGACTTTGGAAGTGTTTGTTTAATATAAATGATGTTTTCAATCTTCTTCTGACCGGGTTTGTCAAGAGTTTGATCTATCAGATGGTTCCACTGGTGGATAAAGAAATAGTACCAGTGCAGAAGCCCATGGTTATTGTGGTACCCCCCCTGGTTCTGCTGGTAGAGGACCAAGTCAAAGAGGCTGGTAAACTAGGGCTGACAGTAATGGAACTGGGAGGAAGAAATGACAACCACATCTACAACAGATGTTGGCAGGTAGTGTTCGTTAGCCCCGAGTCATGGCTGAAGGATAAATGAACCATGTTTTCCTATGATGTTTACCAGAAGAAATTGGTGGGTGTCGTAGTAGACGATGTTATAAATAAACGTATAAACGGTAAGTTTAAACCCCTTCTGTTGATGTGTATGTACCTGATTAAGCAAGTTGACTTCAACGTGAGTGGCTGAAGCGGCGTCAGTCAATGACGGACAGATTTTTCATCTAATCACATGCAAGGATTTTAGAGAAGCCCCCTACTTTGAAAACAGATTGGTTGCGGAAGGGTCCTAGATGGTATTTATTTAGGAGGAGTTTGAAGATTTGATTTAATATAAGACAGATTCTGTTTATATGGAGATAAATCAATACACATGGGAATATAGTGAAGCATGATTCTGTAATGGAAATCACCACATGAGCTGAGGAACATTTACAGAAATAATCACCTGTGAACGTAAACATTTGTGGATATGAGTCTTATCTGAGCCAAACACATTTTAACCCCTTAAAGTAGGGGTCTCAAACATGCAGCCGGGGGCCAATTGCGGCCCAGTAAAGGTTCCAATGCAGCCCCCAGGATGAATTTGTAAAGTGCAAAAATTATAAATAGTCAAAGCTGTGGAACTGATTTTAGTTCAGGTTCCACATTCAGACCAATATGGTCTATAGTCAAATTATAGCAGAATAACATCAAAAGAATTATTCTATATTTCTTCTCATTTTGATGTGAAAATAATGTAGATTATGCCTACAAATAATGATAACTTCAAATTTTTGTCTTTCTTATAGTGGAAAAAATGACATTAAATTGGAAAAATATTTACACTCATGAACTATCCTGTAACAATAAAATATGAAAAATATGAACGAATATGTACAAACTACAATTTCTATAGAAAACTTAGTGTCTTTGTAGTAGATCTGATCCATAATGCACATGCGTAAATGATAAATTGAAGCATAATATTGTTAAAGTTGCATGTATTTTTCTTGAGGTATTTCAGTTTTTTTCAGGTTATTCACACCTTTTTTGTTGGATAGTTTTTCTAAAGCGAGCTCATAAGGTAATAGGGTTTGTTTGCACTAAAATAAACATAAAAAATTGGAATTGGAATTTTTTTTCTAGCTTAATATGCTATTATTTTAATTATATAAATTGGGCTGAATGTGGCCCCTGAACAGAATGAGTTTGAGACCCCTGCCTTAAAGCCCACTGTCGCAAATATGCAACATACCAAAAATAATCTATCTATTGTATGTGCTATAGTCAAATGAATTATCCCTACTTAATTTAACGTTTGCTTTTTTTAATCACATGCTTCAAACGAGGGCAGAAGAGCTAAGGAACCATCGACTTAATCAACTGAAACCCTGTCAGTTATAACAGTGTGTTAGTGCAGTAGTGATAAAAGGGTTCCATTACAACAGCTTGGTCAGCTTGACCTTTCACCTGTAGAAAACATGTGGTTATAATCAGGAAGGTCCAGGATTGTTGAACAGCTCAACTCCTTTATCAGAAAACAATGAGGCAACATTATTCCAAAACCCTATCAGCTGGTCTCCTCTGTTTTCTACATACATTTACACTGTAAAAATATCAATCTTACCAGGTGTATTTTTCTTATTTCTAGTTCAAGTATCTCATCACGCTTAAAATAAGACAATCACCTGAAGAGTAACAGTGAGATATAAAGAAATTATTTTAAGACAATAGATCTTGTTCTTTTTGTGTTTGAATTAAGAAAAAAAAAAGTGATTTGATTTTGTATTTTGATTTGATTTATTCGATTTATTTGAATATTAAAAAAAATAATGATAATGATAATGAAAAAGAAAAAGAAAAAAACAAGCATTTTCAAAAGGAGTGGGTGGAAGTTAACACTTATAAATATATTAATATATTGATGAATATATTTTTAGAGGAAATGCAGGAGAGACCCCAGTTTGTATTTTTTAAAAGGTTTGTTACCAAAGTTAACACATTGACGTGGATTAATCCATCATAATGATTAATCTGGTTACATTTTTTAACACAATTAAATGGAACAGTGTAGTTGTTTTGTTGAAACTATTGAATAAACTTCTTATTTGCATATATATACAGATTTTTTTGCATATATTTTGGATATTGTATCATATTATATCATCAAGTGTTTTTGAATATGTTTTGGTTATATTTTTTTTTCGGGTTTTAGTGGATTTTAAAATGTATTGTATTTTTTTCACATTATTTGTGTTTCTTTGTGTATTTTTGTGCATTTTTTGGGTAATTTGAGTAGAAAAAATAAAACCTGACACAGAGCAGTCAACCGACATTTTGATCATTATTCATTTTGATTAATCATTATTCAAAGGTGATTAATCAAAATGAATCCAACGAAACCCTGTGATTGATTTGATTAAACATCTGAATCATTTGATAGTCTTAAAAATAAACTAAACATTAAATTAAGTGGAGATAATTAACTTGACTATAACACATATAGATGAGGGCATTAACGACTTCAGTATTTTTCAAGTCAACTTATCCGTCAATAAAGTCTAAGTCGAGTCAACGAGTCGTGATGACGTCATTACATTCCCATCACATGTGTGTCTGTCACTCTGTTTTACTTCGCCTTAGATGAAAAAAACAGCACAGCCATTTGAAGAGGCATTCATTAGCTAATCTGTGTGATATAAGCACCATCCGCTAGCTAACCTCAGTGAGCAGCAGTGCAGACAACGCACCCTTTTTTTCCAAACATGATGTGGACAGTGTGGTGTGCGTCTTGGCCACTGCCTTGAAAGTTTTGCACTTAATATAAAAAGTGAGGACAGACGTGTGGACAGTCCAGTTTTAGAGCTGTGGGTTCAAACAAAATGCAAACATATGTTCATCTACTGATGTTGTGCAGTTAAATTTAACAGAAAAGTCTTTGCTAACGTTAGCCTTTGTTTCGTTTCGGTTAAAATGTTGATGCTTGTGTCTTGTCATTGTTACGTTGCACTGAACTTTAATATAAGTTGCTCATTGCGGGACAAATGTGTGTCCGTGTGGGGTGTTTTTTGTTTTGTTTTAGCCACGTGTCTATGTTTTTCCTCAGCTGACAATGTGATGACGTCATCACGACCCGTTGACTCGACTCCGACCTTATTGACAGATAAGTCCACTTGAAAAAAACTGAAGTCATTAATGCCGTAATTCTGATACATTTGTCAGAAAACTTTTTCACAGATAAATTATAGCCATAGTTTTTACATCAAACGTCTGAGTAGAAACAATCTGGGTAAAATACAAGGTACAACTGTAGGAGAGAACACTTCCAAAGGGGGGGGGGGGGCAGGTTAGGAGGGGGCTGATTAGTCTGTGACGTGATAACTTGTCTCTGTAGTGGCTGAAAATATCCTGGAAAATAATTTCAGGGAAAGAGTGAAAACCCTGATTCATGCACAAAAGAAGACATTGGATTTGATCAAATGACAATGTTATTAAATCTTAATTTTAGTGATTATCATAAAAAAAATAAACATTATAAAGACATGTTATTGTCACAGACCGTGCGTGATGTGGAACAGGAACATGAAGCCATTGTGTCCCTTTAATGTGACGAAAACACCTCTGGTACTTCTGCAGTACTGGGTCTGAAAAGAACATGAACAACCACATAATGTGTACCATTGTGCGGCTGTTCTTGAATCTGGGTGTGTATAGATTAAGTAACGTATGCACTAACTCTCAGGGAGTTTCTTTTCCTGAAGCTGTGTTGCTGTGAGTCATCTTTTGTGACACCCAATCCTTCCTCCATGCCGTCATCATCCTCACTTCCTCAGGCTGTTCTGTTGGCAAGTCAGTGCAAGTGACATGCCATCGACGACTCCTTCAAAACACCTGAAAAAGATAAGAATGACAGACACGCAAGAATGACAAGGATGAAAAACTGACAAACCAGCAACATTTATTAACAGTAAAAGTAAAAACAGCAGCATGTGAATTCATTTAATGGTGGTGTGAATAATAATAATAATAATAATAATAATAATAATAATAATAATAATAATAATAATAATAATAATAATAATAATAATAATAATAATAATAAGAATAATAAGAATAATAATAATAAAAATAATTATTATTATTATTATTATTATTATTATTATTATTATTATTATTATTATTATTATTATTATTATTATTATTATTATTATTGTGTCTAGTGTAGGAATCACGCTGATCATCACTCCAAGAGTGTGATCAGGACTGCCTTAGTTCTGGTATCTCAGCAGCCAATGGTTGTTATGGTTACAGTGACTGCGGCTGTCATTTTACTCTGAGAGAAATTATCATGTGACCATGTACGTCACATCCTGTGACATATAATTGCGGAAAAAGTGTTTCCATTGCACTTTAGCGATATATTAGAATATTGAAACGTCTGAAAAACCACCTCATGACAGCGTGAAAACTTTTTAGCGATATTTAAGTGGGGATTTTTTTAATTCAAGTGTTTCCATTACCAGATTTTAATAACGATATTTACATGTTGCGAATTTCCAAGGGTTTTGGAAACGCAGCTTCTCTCTCTCTCTCTCTCTCTCTCTCTCTCTCTCTCTCTCTCTCTGGGCGAGTAAACACAGTCACACCTAAACAACACATGGCTGCTGCAGGTAAGACAGTTGTGTTGGGCTGACCTGCTCAATATATTGTCATTTTTATCAATAACATCTATAAACACAGTCCTGCATTTGGATCCATCACTGGTACTGAGATTTATAACACCATACGT
This sequence comes from Siphamia tubifer, assembly GCA_020466265.1. Classification (NCBI taxonomy): domain Eukaryota; kingdom Metazoa; phylum Chordata; class Actinopteri; order Kurtiformes; family Apogonidae; genus Siphamia; species Siphamia tubifer. Next base: position 19,689,751 of record CM035797.1, on the reverse strand, counting down.
AGGAGACAAACAAATATGGTTCTAACATGTATTTCTTTATATTTCAGATATTTGAATAAAGAGCAACACATTGAAATGGCAGTCATATAAAGCATATTATATAAATAAAAAGGGTTTATATCAAGACATTTTTTATTTCTCCTATGTATGGTGACTTATGGGACACCATAATTATATATATTTATTTATATAATTCATACTCCTTAATAAACCGGTCCAAACACCATCATACATTTACACTCTACCTATTGTTATTGTTTAGTCTTCAACACATACCCATCAGACTGATGGGTATGTGTCTGAATTTGTCATCTGAATTTTAGATTTCCTCATCATTATAATTCATTCTTCCTCTCATCATTATAATCAGTGCAGCAGCTGAGCTTAAACATTAATATCAGACTATGAGACAAGGCCAAAGTTGGTTTAAAATGACAGATTCTACATTGTACTTATATGCATATATCTGCCAGAACACAGAACCTGTTTAACACCTTTATTTCAGATGGTTAATGTTGTGGTTTGAACCGTACAATAATGACAAGGAAGTAATGCATTTTAAAGTGTTACAGTCATCAGTCAATATGATATGTAAACTACATCTGCACTTGCAAATAAGATTATGTGTAGACAAACAGATAATCAGGTGTAAGACTGGACAGCTCAGTGTTCATTTACATAAATCATTGAAGAGGAAACTCTTTGATCAGAGTTAGATTAAGGTGACATTCCATTTATGAATTCATCAACTGTAATACTAAAGCTACTGGATGTTTTTTAATAATATTATTATTATTATTTTTTACATGTGGTGTAATGCTTACCATTGTGAATTTTATTCCAAATTAGGTGGCTCTTCTCTTTCTTAAAGGTAAGAAAAATACTGTAATTTATGCTGCTTATGAAGTAGTTAAAGGTTTTATCTTTTAGTACAGGTACCCATAAAACCAACCCCCAAATTATTTTATTATAACACAAATGCTCCTGTTTTTAATGATTGTAGACATTTGAGTTTTACTGATTGTGAAGCTACAACATGGAACAACTGCAAAAATTAGAATAGAATAGAATAGAATAGAATAGGATAGGATAGAATAGAATAGAATAGAATAGAATAGAATAGAATAGAATAGAATAGAATAGAAGTACTTTATTGATCCCAGCAAATAGCTTGGGAAGCTGATCACATTAATTTAATGCAAATTAGATACCATTTTAATAATATTTCACAAACTAGAAAAGCAGTCATTCGAAGGGCGGGGGGGGGGGGGTCAAGAACATTATGTTAGTTTGTCTGTCTGTTAGTTATTTAGCAAGATAACTGAAAAACCTATGGATAGATCTTGATGAAATTTACAGGATCGGTTGATAATGGGGAGATCTGGAAATGATTAGATTTTGGGGATCAAGATAACTCAAAAAGTTATGGGTGGATTTTTTCAGGATGGAAATCAAGAAGTTGTCGCCGCTTATCATCTAGATGTCTACTGGAAGGAAACAATCATATCCACTTCCTGTTTTGTCATTACATGTGATGTTTGCATTTATTCTTGTACTAATTACAAAGCAACAGGTTGACCAAATCCACAAACTAATGTACAGTACAGAATATATACGTCATCACAACAAGACCAGGAGCATGTGCAGAACAACAGGAATAATGTTAAAGAGGAATTACTTGTTTCCATGTCAGAGGAATTAATCAATTCAGAATTAAGATTGGATGAAACCAGTGACTTTATTCAGAATTAAGTTTCATTTGGAAAAGTCATTTTCAACTGGAATTAGTTCTTTAATCCAAAGTGTAATTAACCTTTATTCTGAATTAAACATGAATAAAAAACGTTCATGTAAACAGGCCCAGTGATCCAGAATAAATCTCATTTCATTTTGGGAACAGTAGGTCAAATTTCCAATATTTCATGATTAAAACAACAAAAAAAAGAAATCTTCTATTTGAATTCACCACTAACATGTGTAACATCAATCTAATCAATTTGTTTTAATCACGGTGTGAACTGGATTTGAAATAGTGTAGTAAAAAAAAAAAAATGCCCTAGAACAACATGTTGCACCCCACCTTTAACAGTGTTAAAACAGTGGAGCTTAAATGACCAATTTCCACTTTAAAATTCATCAAATCCTAAATAATCTGATGTTCACAGTGAGAACATCTGACCCTGTGTCCAGCTCGTCAGTATTTTCTATTGCAGAGATGTTTAATGAGCATAGCCACAGGAGCTAAACCACTGTCGATCTTTCTAATGACACACATTGATTAGATTTGAAGGTGAATAAACAGAGGCGATGGACGTCATGCTGGGAATTTACTGATCATCTTGTGATTAGTTTGTGATTCATCTTGCTTCTCTTCTGTGGGAAGCCTCCATTTTTGAGTAAAACACACATTTCCTGATGGATAGATCTTCTCCAGTTGTAAATAATGGATGAATCACAAACCTCTGACTGCATGAAAGCAATTCAAAAACCAATGGGTGACCATGAACCATGTGTATGACTGGGGTCAAGGATCTTCTGTAAAATTCACTTCCTGCATGAACCAGATGAGTTCTTCGTCCTGATCAATACGCTCATGAATTATTCAAGTGACAGTAGTTCAGAAGTTCAACAATGCACCAACATTAAAACTAATGAATACATTTACAAAGACAATGATAAAGATCATTTATCTGTTCTGCTGCTTTAACAAGTGACTATTTTTGCACATATTACAAGACTCACTGTCTTGTAACAGTTTAAGTGAGGATACGCCCTGATTTATTCCTGTTTAATTCAGAATAAAAGTTAATTCCACTTTAAAATGACCATGTAAACACCTAATTCCAGTTGAAAATGATCATTCCGAATTAAACTTGATTGTGAATAAAGTCACTGGTTTATTCTGATCTTACACGAGAAAACCAGGCAGATGTCGGAAGATGGGGGTCGGCCAAATCGACTCATACTTTGAATATATAATAGGTATGTGCAACTATGAACAGCCATGTGATTAAAACACTCTGGCTATTTTTCATTACGGAGTTCTGGGACCCCCTTTTGAGACCCTCAAAAATCAAACAATTTATATCTAAAAAATTAGTAAAATTGTGATAGCTACACTGTAGATTTTGCAGTGTTAATTTGGAGACAATGGGACCAAATACACACTAGAAGAAGTTAAATAAACTCTCTAAGTGTTGATTTAACACTGCAAAATTTACTGTGTACCCTGATAATTCTGATAAAGCTACAGACATATATTTTATATTTCTATATAGCATAGATTCCATAGTTTCACACACCAAAAGATAAAGATTATATATTAAAACTACGAGAGCTAGAATTTTTAGCCCTCTAAATTTTTGTCACTTTTCAGGGGCATTATCACCTATGGGCAGTGGTTATGGTAAAGGGCACTAGTGTTGCTGGAGGGAGCAACATCTACTTATTTACAAACAAGCGTCGTATAATTGGGTCATACATAACGTGAGCCGTGAATGGGGGGTCTTTATGAGGATTTTTCATATTTTGGACTATAGTTCAACATATAGACTATATAGAATCTAAAGCCAAAAAGAGGGGGGGGGGGGGGGGGGTCAGCAGAGAAGCTACTTGTCTGTCATGTCTGCTCTCACAGCACATGTACTAAGGACTCACACTTACTCTACTGGACTCTCCTGACTTTCTGACTCGAAGTATTTGTAACCTTTAAAATAATCTTTAAACTGTAATACTGATTGAACTGATTGTTAACTATATTTATAATATTAAAATGAATGAAAAGGCAATGACAAGACTCAAAGAAAAGTTACCTCTTATGAAGTATATATTTCAATTATGTTTTATAATTTTTTCCCTTAGAAGATGAAATTAGTATTTCTGTACATGAATATCACATTGTCATATTAATATTACTGTACACCCTTATCACATATTGCAAGTTTTGCTAATATCATGTAGGCCTCAGAAATTGACTCCATTATAATTATTATGATTTTAAAAATATATATATATTATATAGATATAGATATAGATATAGCTATAGATATAGATATAGATATAGATATAGATGTAGATATATAGATGTAGATATAGATGTAGATATAGATATAGATATATAGATGTAGATATAGATGTAGATATAGATATAGATATAGATATAGATATAGATGTAGATATATAGATGTAGATATAGATGTAGATATAGATATAGATATATAGATGTTAATGTAGATATAGATATAGATATAGATATAGATGTAGATATATAGATGTAGATATAGATATAGATATAGATATAGATATAGATATAGATATAGATATAGATATAGATATAGATGTAGATATATAGATGTAGATATAGATATAGATATAGATGTAGATATATAGATGTAGATATAGATATAGATATAGATATAGATATAGATGTAGATATATAGATGTAGATATAGATGTAGATATAGATATAGATATAGATGTAGATGTAGATATAGATATAGATGTAGATATAGATATAGATACAGATGTAGATATAGATATAGATATATAGATGTAGATGTAAATGTAAATGCAGATATAGATATAGATATAGATATAGATATAGATATAGATGTAGATATAGATATAGATACAGATGTAGATATAGATATAGATATATAGATGTAGATGTAAATGTAAATGCAGATATAGATGTAGATATAGATATAGATGTAGATATAGATATAGATACAGATGTAGATACAGATATAGATGTAGATATAGATATAGATATAGATATAGATATAGATATAGATATAGATATAGATATAGATGTAGATATAGATATAGATGTAGATATAGATATAGATACAGATGTAGATACAGATATAGATGTAGATATAGATATAGATATAGATATAGATATAGATATAGATATAGATATAGATATAGATATAGATATAGATATAGATATAGATATAGATATAGATATAGATGTAGATATAGATATAGATACAGATGTAGATATAGATATAGATATATAGATGTAGATGTAAATGTAAATGCAGATATAGATGTAGATATAGATATAGATGTAGATATAGATATAGATACAGATGTAGATACAGATATAGATGTAGATATAGATATAGATATAGATATAGATATAGATATAGATATAGATATAGATATAGATATAGATGTAGATATAGATATAGATACAGATGTAGATACAGATATAGATGTAGATATAGATATAGATGTAGATATAGATATAGATATAGATACAGATGTAGATGTAGATATAGATATAGATATAGATATAGATATAGATGTAGATATAGATGTAGATATAGATATAGATATAGATATAGATAGAATTCCAGTCTTGCAGTCTCTTATAACAACGAAGAAGACTGGTGATCAGCAGAGACAATTTCAGGAAGAGAGAGGGAATATTTTTCTGTTGAGCACAAGGGGCACCACTAAATGTCTCACATGCACAGAGGAAGTTTCCTTGTATAAGGAATACAACATCTGACTACACACGCTGAGGAGTTTACAAAATACCAGGGGAATAAGAGAAAGAAGTGTTTCACCATACTTAAATAATATCTACTGAGGAAACAAGATTTATTCAAGAAAGCAACAAAGAGAATGAAGCAGCAGTCGAAGCAGTTATGTGACAAAGGAGATTAATGTTAGAGCTGGGAAGCCATTCACAAAACTTAAGTTCATCAAATAGTGTGAGTTATTTGGTGCAAGTAAAACAAAGAACCTATATTTTAGTGGAATATTTAATGTGGCCCAGCTTGACCCAGACTCTACCTCCATCTGTTCCCACCAAAAATGAGTGATCCTTGACTGAATGCACATATCAGAAGATAGCCTTGTCCATTTAGTGACCCCCACCCCCACTATTCTACTACCTCGTTTTGTATCTATCTTATATCTTTTGTAATTTTACCTTGATTTTAAATTATTTTAACCCTTTGGCCAGTGGTGGGCTGTCAGGGATAGCAAAGCCTCCTCTGCTGGCCTTAAAAATATTGTTTTATTTTCATAAATATGTAAACAAAATGATTCTCTATTCTCTGTATTTTTACGTCATATTATTTCCACTTCCAATGGTGTTCTTTATGGTAGAGTTTTTAACCAATTATATTTCAGCTAGCTTGTGTTGTCGGGTAAATTACATTTACTTGAGACCTTCAGAATAAACAGAGTACCCCCCCCACCCCCCACCCCCCGTACTGTAAGTGAACGGGAACAGTCAGGTTACAATAACCAATCAGATCTCAATTCTGTGAACCACGACAAATTAGACGTTTTTATGCTGAACTTGTGCGTGTTCAGTGATTGGATTAACACTTGCTAGGACCTGACAAGTGGAAATCTGGAGAATATCTAAATGAACTAAACACGGAAATTCAAGAGCCAGCTGTATTTTTAACCCATAATGGACCCGTAATGGTCATTACAGTGGACAGTTATTCTACAGCTGTTCTCTTCTATATTCATAGGTTCTGTTGTTTTAGTTCCATATCAGTCAGTTCTTATCATTACTGGAACTGGTCTGTTCTTAATATCTATCTATCTATCTATCTATCTATCTATCTATCTATCTATCTATCTATCTATCTATCTATCTATCTATCTATCTATCTATCTATCTATCTATCTATCTATCTATCTATCTATCTATCTATCTATCTATCTATCTATCTATCTATCTATCCGTCCGTCCGTCCGTCCGTCCGTCCGTCCGTCCGTCCGTCCAGTGATTTCCACTCTCTCTCTAGTTGTTTTTCCATTGACTCTAAAATTGCACAAATACAGTCTAACTTTCAGATAAAAATGTACTTAATGGAAAAACAATAATTTCAACAAAACCCTCATTTTTCAATTCAGAGTTGTTAGTGAGAAGTGGATTTTTGGGTGTAGTACAAGTTATTACACAGTACTGGAATGGAAATACATTTTTTGGGACTACAGTCAAGTGAGTTAAAAAAAACTGATGCTGACAGAAGAAGCAAAGAACAGTTTTAAAAGAAACAATAACGTGGTACATGTGAACACACCAGGAAACCACTTCTTTATTTAGTTACTTACAAAATGTTACCTTATCACCATGTTTATGGAATGTCACCTTGCGATAATAAATAAATTATCACATGGAGAAAGCTAACATTATGTTTTGGGTTTTTTTTACATTTAGTAAATATTGGTGAAGTTTTGCACAAATATCCAGTAGAAAAGTTTCCCTGACCTTTCCTCTGCAGGTATCCATGCTGGTTGTTGATTACGTTTGTTTGTTTGATTAGGTTTGATGAGGATAATTCATTTCTGTTTGAATCTCACTACACTTTCACCAATATTATTTCCACTCATGCATGTCCTGTGTCACTCAAATCTATAGTGCAGAACATATACGTGTCCTTAAATCAAAGTGTCTGTGGGGTTTTAAAAGGCATACACCACAGAACTGGGGGTGACAGGGGGCTCTGACTTGATTAAAAGATGTAGTAAAAAAAAAAAAAGTTACATCAGTGTTTTTAAGAGCAAAGTCACCACACACCTTCACTGATGCCGATAAAAAAAAAAAAAAAAAAAACTGTCACAGAGATGCTGCATTTTGATTTGAATTTGTGAACCTGTCAAATGAATTGCTTTTCATTACATCATCTGTGAGTGTCCTCAGCTAAGGCTGTCAACACCTGCCACTGCTGCTTCTACAGAAATGAAGAGACAACAATCCATCGCTAATTTTTTATTTTTTTTCAAATAAACAGAAAAACAGAATGTTCATCAAACTACAATTGCTGTGATAGACCCAGAGCGTCCACCTCCATCCACTACTCAAAGTCCACCACAGACCCCCCCCCCACCCTGCTGCTCTCCTCCGGCTGCTTCATCCCAAGCTCCCAGAGCCACTGCTGCACAAGTAAAGATTTGATGATTAACTAAAAAAACTGAGCTTGCTTTCACCATTGATAGTTAATGGAATATAATGTAACTTGTTCTGTCGGTTACTTTTGTGCAGCTGCGCTTGTTTTGTTGTTGGATATGTGCTGGGAGTGATTTGCTGGGGGGTGGGGTTCATCCCCTCTCTGGTCCTGGACAGAGGGGGGGTTGTAAAGCTCGCAGCTGAACCCACAAGCCACCATCCCTGGTCCACCCTGAGCCGGTGGAGGAAATGAACCAGAAGCCAGACCCGGGGGGAGGTCCAAGTTTGAACATGGTCCGTCCAGAGACACGTCTCATGCGCTCAGTTTGACCTGATGGTGGCCAGAGAAAACCCATACCTGGTCCCGGGTGCAAAGTTTTTTTTCCCACACACTGGCAGCAGAAAAGGACACATGAACTGGACCATTGAAAACGATTGATTTTAAATGTCATCAGTTTTTTTTTTAAATGTCAGGCTTTGTGGTTCGAGCCTCATTTATGTTATACATGTGGGAATGAGGGTCACAACATCCGACCCAAGCTTTTTTTCTGTGACCCCCCCCCACTTGACTTCAGATTATGGCCCCCTATTGTCCAGGTGCGTTTTGCAGTCCATGTTAAGAAGTATTAACAAGTTGTACATCATGAACGCTGAAGTTAATGGCCATTAAAAGTGTTACATTTGGTCAAAGGGTATTTTTTTAATGATGTATTAATTTTTTCCCTTTAGGACAATGAGGTGTTCCATTTTGATCAACAAAAATCGTTTGTCATTCACAGCTGTCTCTCTCTCTCTCTCTCTCTCTCTCATTAATTCATTGTTTAAAATGTTTTTTTTTTGTTTTGTTTTTTTTAAATACAGTTTATACTTTAGCAGAAAATAATAAAAGATAATTGAGTCCAAGAAATTATACATTTACATTTGCACATGTTTAGTTTCCTCCAGGGATTACGCAATTTCACTAAAATTCAAAATAAAACAGTAATTGTCCTAGCTCATTATATCATTATATCAGCAAGTGCTTACATTTATAATATAATGGAAGTTACAAGCATCCACCTACATGTTAATGTTAACAGTGAAGAGTTGACCACCCCTGCAGCCCCATTATGAGTATAAAATATGTCAAACACAAAGTGGTAATTACAGTGTATATTCATTCTAACATGCTGTAGTGTCAGCTGCTGTAGGCAGTTATATAATCTGAACAAATACCTCATGAAAATTCTTCTGGGTTGGAAAAGTTCGTCTTTTTTCACAATATAAACTCTTTTCTTCATGTCAAGTACCTGCATATTGAACAAGTGCATGTCCAGCAATGTAATGTAATGAAATCCAACACAAAAGAAAATAGAATAAAGATGAAAAATCTATTAAATACATACTATACTAAATACATACTATCTGCTTCAGACATTAAATGTGTTAAATATTATATACTGTAATAAGATGAATCAGAAAACAAATGACTTTAGTGTTTTTAATATATATGATGGTGTGTTATTCCACATATATGGTGGTTTATGTACATGTTTACAATAGATTATATATATTATAATCAATTATTATAATAATGGATTATATAAATAAAAATTAAATAATGTTAGAATTATAATATTCCACTAGAAATAAGTGAATGGATTATAATGTGCAGACAGTGTTTGAAGTAGATCTGAGACCAATATTCATTTGAACTAAAACATATTCACTTGTTTATTCTAAGAATTTCCCAGACTTATCTTGGGAACTTAAGTCAACCAGCATTTAAGACTTGAGTTTTCTTTATCAATAACACACATCTGGTAACTTTTCATTAGCATTTTACTTGTAGACCAGTGTAATAGATACACAGAATAGAAGGACGTTTTCAATATATTCAAATAATTACATGTCAAAATTAAGTTGAAGTTAGTATCTATAACAGTTAAAATGTATAAATGAATATGTTTTTTCACTGAAGGAATCACAAACAATAATATTTATTGACTTTTTTTTTTATTGTATCGGCTTCTCATAAGAGCTGTGAACAATCAATCATCTGGGTCGATGAGTGTTTTATAACATGTTATGATTTTCAAGTGTGAGAAGCAACAACAAAACAGCTTATGTCTGTAAGACTGTGCGGAAATATTTATGAATATATGTGAATCTAGAATGAGCGTACAGAAAATAATAGAAAAATAACTCCTTTGTCCAAACAATTGTCATTTAATGAAAATATCTCCATAGAAACTAGAATACAAACAGACAGAACAACACAAACGTCAGTAATGTAACTCAAAGCGTAGGTTCAGGATTCTGAAGTCGTTTTAATTACAGTTCTGGCCATTTCCCAAATGTATCAGTGCTGACGTCAATGTACTGTGGACAATACACTGACACCTACAGACAATGACCTGTGTTTGATGTTCCAGGTGCAGGTTCATTACAAAAAAAAACATGCCCAAAATGAGATGTTACATCATTGTTTTTAATCTGTCCATTGTCTTCGTCATTATTGTCACACACAAGAAGCTTCACCTTGTAATATCTGTTTGATGGACTGACCCTTGGAAAGCCATTGAATCATTTAGCCATTACTGGAAAATTCCACTTCTTTTGAAACTTGGTCCAAATGACCCAAAAAAATCATTTTTCAAATATAAATTTCCATGTATGAGTTGTTCACCAGCTTTACAGCAACCTCCGCCTGGACTTCGCCTCTTAGACTCGCTGCGTCTTCTCTCCCCTAGAGGCAAAGGGAGGGACAGGACCCCATGTTGCATCGCCCTGGTGGGGACCGGCTCACCTACAACAGGTGTCAGGGGTCAGCTGCGAGGTTGCCAACCCACCTGACCCACCTGACCCATCTTGAAACACAGGAGTCTAACCCACATGCGAGTCAGAGGGTCTCCCAGAAACCCCAGTGGTGGCAGGCATGCACCAGCTGAAGTGGGATTCTGGCCCCGCAGGAGCCTGGGTGCATGCGAGCAGCAAAATGAATGCACTCTAACGGACCCTAATAGTGATGTCCAAACCCAGAGGGGGGGGGGGGGGGTGGACCGCCCCATCTCCCCGCCAAATCGCACCCAGTAAAACTCAATGAATGCTTGAGATATCGCCATTAAATTACATGGGCATTTACATATAGCTAATGCACATCACATGCAATGATCCAATTGAGTAAAGGTCAAAGGTCAAGGTCACAATTAACTAAAAGATCAAAATCACATTATCACTTCAAGAACAGAGGATCACAGAACTTTCAGATTGGTACCAAATGATGCAGAATGAAGAAACTAACAGTTTTTGAGATCTCTGGAGGTCAAAGGTGACATGTGGCAAAATGAACTTCTGTAATACTGTTTGTGTGTCAAGCATAGACATATCACGCTATAACTTAATCAATACTGGATATATTATCATAATGTTACATGCACTGATGCATATAATACATATAACAAAATTATCTATATTTGCAAAAGGCCAAAGGTCAAGGTTGCATTTTGCAGAAAGGTCAAAATATCAACAGTTGTCATAGGAACTTGAGATTGGCACAAACTAGGGACGAGATTAGGCATTCTCTGAATATTAATTAATTAAATATTATTTAATTATTTCAGCTACAAGAAGAATAACACTGAAACATATGTTGAGTCTGTTCCTAATCTGTTTGAACATGTGCGTCGGCACCACACAGCTGTTATATACCAATATAAAATGAATTGATAAATTGGTTATGACTGTTCAAATACTATTATTTTTGAACAAACAAAAACATTATATAACACAAACATGTCTAATAAATTAGTAATCCCTTTTCAAAGTTGGCAAAGTTCTGCTTCCTTTCTCATTATTGTGTCTTTTGTCACTGGAGAGGCCTCTAGTGAATGAAGTCCTCCCCCTGGTGGATCATCTGTGTATTGCATGAATGAATGAATGAATTGTATTTTTTCATACCATCATTGTTATCTTTCAATTACAAGATAAATATAAATTAAACATTATTATAGAGAAAAAGGGTCCCCAAGACAAGACAAAATGGTAAGGCATACAATTATGTAAATACATCATGTTTTTCAAGACAGGAAATATCACACTCATCATGTGGAGGGCTTCAAAACTCATTAATTAAAAATGATACGTTTAGTGTTAGTGGGATGAAAAGGCTCATGTTAGTGTGGACAGAGCATGAATGTATTACCAATCTGATATACAATCAATTTAATTTATTTCCAAACCCTCTGATATGCTATAGGTGAAGGATGTAAAGCCATTTCATCACAGACCTGACATACTGTAGACAACCATTCACTCTCGCATTCACATTATTATTATTTTTCCTGATTCTGATTTCCTGATTAATTTTAATCTGAATTTCTAATAAAAAGAACTCTACTCGTTTAACTCTGGAGACTTAAGTAATAACACAATAAAAAAATAAAATAACATAAAATAAGGAACAAAATGAACAAAAACTCCCAAAGTGATCAGTAAAATGAACAAAAATTAATATTACACTAACAAAATAATATGTAACATGAACAAATTAAAACAGTAACAGAACAGAATTGAAGAAAAATAATGAAATAACCAAATTGTAGAAAAAAACAAAACAAAAATAAGCAACAACATCAACAGAAACTATGAAATATTCACAAAATAACAAGTAACATGAAAAAATGCACACAAAAAAAAAGTTTAAAAAAATTAATAAATGACTATTGTTGTAATATGGTTCAAGTCGTTTTAGTTTGGCCTTTTTCTTTTTCTAAATCAGTTACTTTTTGACACCTGTGCATCAGTTCCATCAACAAAATTATAGTAAAATAAGTAAGGGATAATGTATTGCACCCACATTTTTTTTCCAGTTTGTGCAGCAACTACTGTGGCATCGTCTTCTCTTGTAGATGCTAATGCTAATGCTACTTCAGATTCACTGCAATGGAATACGTCAATGAATGGTAAATGCAGCCAGTGGAGGTGTTGGTAAGTTGGGGTGACCCATCAGATTCCAAAAGGAGCATGGAAAAGTGGTTTTCAGCAGAATGACACCTTTAAAAAAATTTAACTTTTTTACAATATCGTGTAACTTAAATTATAATTAACCACGTGCACATGTACAACAGTTCCTCAAATGGAACAAACTGACATGTGTTGCTACAGACATTCAGAGTTAATTGCATTAAAATAATGTTTAATCAGATAAATCACGATGATGGATTAATCTTCTTCCATTTCACTGTGGATGCTCATCCACACGTGAAAAATAAAGAATTCTGATTCAGATTCTAATTCATGTTGATCCATTAATTTTGACAGCCCTAATAAAAATATTAACAAAATGTACATAGGAGTTATTTTAGTTCATTGAATATGCCCATTTTGGTTCAAAATAGCTTCTTTTTGGATAATTGTTGGTATTAAATAAAACACAAGTTCATTTTTTCCTTGATTATGAAATAGCTAAATGACTTCAGACACCCACCAGACAGCCCGCTGCCTTCAAATTATGTCACGGGTTCATGCTGTGACACAACGCTGTTCTCCTGCTGTGAGATCTTGTTAGTTATAAGAGAAACATCAAAGAACTGAATCAACACTTTTAGCAAATAGAGGGAATGGTATCTACAGTACAGCTACCCTGCCAGCACATGTTTCTATGATGTTCAAGTGCTCTTGGCTATCAGCCATTTTGTCTATCAGTACCAGAAGTCACAAAGAAAAAGAACAAATATATTGAAGAGAATGGCCAGCTTAGATCACAAACAATAACAACAACAACAACAACAACAAAACATCATGACAAACACAGTAGTAGTCAATGAACCCACACAAACAGCCTGTGTTAACTGTGTCTACAACAGTTGGAGGTACTGACCCCTAACGGTTTCATATGCACATTCACCAAACCCTTCTATATTGAAAAAAATATATATTTTTTCAAATTGAATACATAGCTATATGTTTTATTTGTGCACAAAAATAAAATCACTGTATTCAAAGATCATCACCAATACAATTCATGAACTGCGTGAATTATATACCTTATTGTTTGTTATATTTTTCATTAATTTTCTGAGCCTGCTTTATCTTCACAAGGGTCATGAAATATAAAATTAAATTTTTTTTCCAAATTCAATACGTATATGTCTTACTGGTGCATGTCTTGACCTCCACTGAACCCCTACACTGTAAACCCGAATGTTCAGAATAATTAAATATATTGAGTTGTGAATACTCAAAGTTTCAGAAATAATACTACTAACTCAAATGTATTCAGTTGTTTTTCTTTTTAAGTACTTCCAACTAATTTATTTATTTTTTATTAAGGGGAACTATTGTGGATATAAGTGAACATAAGTTAAAAACATAGATGAGGTACAACTGAGTGGAATTAAGTCATTAAATGCTGACAATGATATTGTTCTGTTATTTCTATTGTTTCAAATAAGGATGATTGAAAAAAATAAACTTAACTGATGTAGTAGATGATGAAATATAATTTCAGAACACTCTAAATAACCACCAATATCTATCACACCAAAAACATTACAATCACAAAACAGTCATTTTATTCAGGGGCGGCTGTGGTTCAGTTGGTAGAGAGGGTCGTCCAATGACTGAAGGGTCGGTGGTTCACATCCCAGCTCTGTCTGTCCACATGTCCAAGTGTCCTGGGACAAAGACACTGAACCCTGACTTAGTCTCCCAGTAGGACTGACAGAACATTAGAATACTAAGTTAATAAGTAATATTTTAATTTAAGTATACTTTAAGTTCTGGAAACTTGTATTTTTTAAGTTTCATCAACTTAAAATAATTTAAGGAGTCGATCCCAATAAGTTAGAAGAACTTATTCGGCTTTACAGTGTAGGTTTGGATTGAACCCAGGTTAAGAACCACTGGTCTTTGAACATCCCAGCGTTCAGAGACATCTAGGATGGACCATGTGGACAAGGACTTACCGGTAGATAGCAAAAATAAATCCACTGTCCATTCAACAGCTTTAGCATCTGCTCCGTCAGGCTTTGATTGACAGCTTTTTAATCTAACACACTCACCTGCCAAAATGTGTAAACTGTGATTTTCTCTATTGTCTCAAAAAATACATATATTCCTACCAGACAGCTAACCTGTTGTTGTCATCTAAAATTATACAGTGCTTGAATAGGTGAAATGTTTTAAAGCAGGAGTGTCAAACTGATTTTAGTTCAGATCCACATACAAGGTGATGATATAAAATGAGCTGGACCAGAAAAACTATATAAATAATAGGATGAGAACGTACGAATAATGTCAACTCCAAAGTTTTCTCTGTGTTTTTCAGTGAAAAAAAAGGAAGATTCCACAATGAATTATATTTCCATCCACAAACTGTACTTGAACATAACATGAATAACTTGAACAAATAAACACCTTGAAAATAAATGCAACATTCTGCCTTAGTTTATGCATCACAACTTAAAAATCACAGTCGCTATATAATAACAGACAGAATATTATTATTCTAATTCCATTTACTTCTCTTTAGACATTTCAGCTCATTTCTATTTGTTCACATTTTTCAAATTTTCTATCAAAACCAATTTTAGAATTAATTGGCTTCAAATTATTTTAACATCCTTAGTTTTTTTTTAAAAAAAACAGCAACAATAAAAATGTGGTATTGTAATTTAAACAGCACCACATTGTTTTTCAATTTACACTTGTATTTCCTCAAAACAATAGAAATATAGAATTTCAGCCAATAAATTATAAACTACAGCTACATTTGATTTAACCTTTGGCACAAAAATCATCTCAAATAAACAACTTTGCACTCAATTTTCACTTACAGTTTTTTTTAATGTTGTAATTTTACTACTTTTTGCTGTTTGTTCTACAGTCATGTTTTACAGTGTGTTGTGTTGATGTTATCAGAGTACACCACACACAGTACAATCAAAACTGTTCAGTGCTTGATTTTTTTTTTTTTTTATCTTCATATGTGTCGTCTGTAACTGATAAAAATCTGAACTATCTCCCATTGATCACCAATGACTCAGGTCCAAGAACAGTTCATTGCTGCACTGGATCAACAAATATCACATCATAACTTCATACCTTCCTGTAGAAGAAAAACATTTTTTTAGCTTCTAACTCTTTCATATAGATTCATGTTCAGACTCACCTGTTCTCAACTTATTCATCAGTTTATATCTGCACTCTCTTTCACAAGTGTCTGTCTGTCCATCTGTCTGTTGCATGATAACTCAAAACATTATGGACGGATTTGGCAGAAATTTTCAGGAAATTAAATGACAAAATGATAAAATTTTGATGGTGATCAGAGGAGCTATGGGGGGGGTTTATATGTGTGTGTTTTATTGTCACAACCTGCCACAACCTTTCCCCCAGATCCACTCCATTTACACCTGGTCCGCACCGCACAGCTGCAAGTCATACCTGATCTGCGGCTATTTAAGCAGTGAAGGTTACAGTTGCTGGTGTGGGACCATTCAGTTTGACACATGGACACGCTGCCATTTCCTTTGTCTCCATAACCTGGACGTTTCATTCACCACCACGGACTCTGGCTGATCGACCCCCAGGTTTTGTTTGGTTCTAGTTCTGTTTTCAGTATTTGTCTTTATTTTGGTTCAGTTTGTTATTAAATTATTTTTCCCTGCAGCACCAGGCATATGAGTCCTTTTTCCACCTCACTCATCATGAAACAGATCTTCTAGTCTATGGTTTGTTTGGTTCCTCCGTCAAGGAACAGTGGAGTCATGTTTTTGTCAGTATTTATGTTTTGTTTTTGTTTTTTTACCTGTTAGCAAGCTAACTCAAAATGTTTTGAACAGATTCAGCTGAAATTCTGAGGAAATGTTGATACTGGCCCAATGAATACATGATTAGATGTTGGTGGTGATGGGTGGAAGGTAGGGAGACATTTATGTGAGCAGATCACTGTTGGCAGAAGTGAAAGGGGGCAGATCTGCTTTGGTTTAGTCTGCTTTATTTAAAATACTTTTGATTGCACCCTGTTGTAATGCTTTGAATCCACTTTGAATTGTCTTGTACATGTAAAGTACTATAGAAATAAACCTGCTGTGCCTTCAATGGTGAAAACAACAACCGTCCTTGATCTTATAAACATCAACCAACACCTTATGTTACTGCCAACCGTGATGAAGATGGAATGACAAAAGGATAAGATGGGAAAAAAAATTTACATTAAGCAAGAAGAAAAAGCCTTTTCATCTATATGGTAATTAAAGGAGTTGAACTGATGCGTGTGTACGTATGTTTGCATGTGTTCACCAACATATGCTTTGTAGTCATGATAATATATTATGGCATAAAAAAGATCTGCAACTCCGAGCATTACAAACATGACTAACATATAACAGCATAGTTTCATGCATGATGCTTTTTCTATTTTATAAATGTCTGCATGACCTGGCTCCACTTTGTTTAAAAGAATATTTAAATATCGTCCGACAAGCACTTTTAATTTACACACACACACACACACACCATTAACACACAATCCTATTCTAGATCTTTTTTGTTTGTTTTTTTTCTCTTTCTACTAACACGATATAGGCCATTCGCCGCAGACCACGTCCGGCGCACGGCCTATTGAGTCCACTGTGATCACAATGACGTCAGCCAATTGATCTCAAATTTGACCCCCTGAACATGCACGAAAACTCACCAAATTTTGCACACACTTCAGAAGTGTGAAACTATGCGAGTATTTAGTTTTGTAAAAATTGGTAAAGAAATGTGTCTACAGCGCCCCCTAGAAAAGTGAAAATATATTGCATTAGGCCAGATCACTCCCTAGTGAAGTTAGAGCTATGAACATCGGTTCACATGTTCATCATGAGGAGACGAACAAAAAAACCTTATGATGGTCACACCCATAAACCAACAGGAAGTCAGCCATCTTGGATTGAAATCCGATCTTGGATTGTTGAGTCATGGATTTTCGCTGTCTTGGTATTGTAACAAAATCTTCTTTGGCCATTGGGCCCAATGAGCTCAAAATCAGTGAACACGATCTAGACAAGTGGGACATCAAAAGTCATCCAAATTTTTTTTGAAAAGTTGCATCGTTTTTGTGCTACGCTGTCGCAAAGTTTTCAAGAAAAATTACCACTACATAAGTTGCTTCAGCTTGAACATACAAACACCGATTTGACTGAAATTTGGCACAGACGTCTATCTCCCAGGTCTACATCCCTTTAGCTAAAGACATTCTGATTTCATACTATAGCGCCCCCTAGAAATGTACTTTTATTAAAAGGGCTGTAGTTCAGACATACAAACACGCATCTAACTCAAATTTGACTCAGATGTCTATCACCCAGTCCTACACCTGTTTATCATTAGAAATTGTGATTTTGCTCTACAGCGCCCCCTACCAATTCACCTTTACTAAAATGGTTGTAGTAGACATAGGAAACCCAATTTGGATGAAATTTGACTCAGTTGTCAGTCTCACAGTTTTACACCCATTCAACATGCAACACTTCAAATAAGTCACTCTATTGCGCCCCCTACATATTTATACAAAAGTGTGCATTTCTGGCAGAATATCGCATCCCGCCCATGGTATGATGTCATCTCGCTGTCGGTTGTTGGTGGCAGTCGCACAGGAAGGTGGTCGTGATCGGAGGGGGTTGCAAGGGATGTTATTATTGTTTCTGTATTTGTACATTCTTCAATTTTTACCAATGGTTTTATTAATGGGTTTACTGATGGCTTTACTAATGGTATAACTGTGGTTTGATTTTCACACTTTGTAAACCTGCCTATTTGGACACCAGATGGAAATTAGCCATCGTGCTATAATCTGATGCATTTACATATGTATGTATGTATGTATGTATGTTCATTAATGTGCATTGTCCTGAAAAATAAAGAATTAAAATTATGTTCTGTGTTTGTAATCCTTCAGTGTTTACTACCGTAACATGAATCAAACATATATTGTTCCTGGGATTCTTGGTGAGTTGTAATTAAAACATAAAATGAACTTGACCAGTGTCTTCAGTAGAACGGAAATCAAACCAACATTTAATATTGTTTTTTTCAGTTAACTCATATTTTCTTTTTTGGAGTAGTGTATGAATGACTGACAACAGGGTGATGATTTGAAGATAACCAACTCCTAAAATAAATTAAACTGACATCCAATTTCCTTCATTTGTGCTCGTACTTCATGACACAATTAACAGTGAGATTCAATAACCCAGCATTCACTTTCATTTCCTTTTTCAAAAGTGAATGAGGAGGGATATTAATGAATCAAATCCAACAATACTTATTCTAATCAATTCTAATACATACCCACTGTGGAACAGTTCAATCAATTTTGTTTTAACTTTTTTATTGTCATCTAAACTGGTGGTTAATTAGTGTAACTATAAAGATATTAGCAATGAAATACAAATCATTTAGATCAACTTGCATTGACCAGTAAGTTTAAAAGTGTATATTGATAGGCCTAATTAGTCTTTTATTTTCAACCAAGATGAGAGAGCTGCAGGAAAGTCTCTCATGTTCAGGCTCCAGCAGGTTTAAAATCTTATAACAGCTGAAAATGAGTACTTTTTGTGACATAGGAGGAGTAGAAAACATATCTCCAGCAAATTATTGTCTGAACATCAAACAAAAGAATGACGTTAAACAAGATATATCACATGTAGAGCAAATAGCTGGATGTCATGTGTAACTGAAGCCAACATAAGAACCCCATCACCCTGTATCAGTTCAAATACTGGTTCTGCAAACTGTCAACAACAGGGAGTGATCAAATCCACCAATGATTCAACAACTGTTACTTACTGAATAAAGAATAAAGCTCATTATTTACACACATGTGAATTATTCAATCATTATGTTTTACTTATTAATCAATGGGAGTAAAAAAAAAAACACTGTAATCTCCATATGCTATATATTTCCCATAGGTTGCATTATAACTGTTAGCTTAACACTTTATATTCTGTTTTCTATATAATTTGTTTTGTCATTAGCACCAAAAAAAGGTCTGTATTGACTCATCCAAACAAGGTCAGAACTGTCACAGTTTAGTCTGAACCACGACAGCACATGGTGAACATCTGGACCATGTTAAGTAGTCGCCTGGTTGTCACACATTTCTAATGCTCTGGCCAATCATATTAACCATTTTCCAAAGCGTGTTTTTGACCTCAAATACCTCAGTTTGCTACTGGTCGAAGCCAGAAAAGGTGGCGTTGAAGCTTACAGAGACCCTAAGTCACATCCCTTCAGGTCGCCCTCATGGTACCGAAGACCGAGAAAAAAATTAATGACAGTCAATGGAGAGATGAAAGTTATTTTCTGGTCCATATCACTCAATATACTCTGAATCACACATGTATTGTATGTGTAAATGATAAATATTAATAAGAATCAAGGCTGTCTTTGTAATGTAATTAGTGATTTATATACTTCTGAAAATCCATTATTAGTTACTCAGTCTGGCTGTTGTGTAGTTCTTTTTTTTCCCCCTACCTTAGGAAACTTTCAGGGGTCAGGATGTCTGCTTAAGGGCCCATTGCCTACAACTGGGCTTGACTCTGAGTATGATATAGAACTAGGCAGTCCTGAATTCTAAGCTAATCCTGAATCTGCCTGTACATGTCATGAAAATTAAACTTATACCAAATAATGACTTGTTATCCTCAGGTAAACATTTTACCTGGGGATAAAATGTTAAAATGCTGCCTTTTTTTCCCCCCTTGACTTTTTTTTTTTTTTTTACAACTCGACTACTGGCTACAGTACAATTGATCACATTCTAGTTCTATTCGGTTGCTACAGTATGCATGATTAATGAAGATTTGCATGTGTACACGTGTGTTTGATACCCTGGTA